>NDGM010193963.1:0-26465 GCA_002564305.1 Octomys mimax | reverse complement strand
GCAGCTTCCAACAGCGCCAACAGCTTCTCTCAGCAGCTTCCCTAACAGCCTCCTCAGCTTCTCCAGTCCTGCCTCCTATGCTGTGGCACAGTCTCAGGAGAGCCTCACACACCCGGCACCATGCTGGGTCAGTTCAGCTGGGTGTCACCAGGGACACCAGTTGGCAATCCACTGCAACACTGATGGTAGCCGCCTTTCATTGGCAACAGCTCCAGGTTGGGCCTTTTCCCTGCAGGTGTGTGTGCGATTCTCATAGCCAGTCAGAGGCGAACGGTCTCCTTTCTCTGGGGAGGAATGGCCTGAGAATCCCAGCAAGTAAGCACTCACCACAGTCGACCCAGAGTGACAGCCAGGCCTGGCACTCCACAGACCAAGCAGCGAGCGTTAGCTCAGGACTGGGCAAACAAAGTCATCACCACGACTTTCAGAACCCCCTTCACTGGTGCACATGCATGGCGCTTTACAAGGACAGTGGAGCCCTGAGACACTCAGGGGCCCGCCAGCGATCAGCACTGTTGGCAGGCAACAGGCCCAGCAGGACATACCACCTGCTCGCTGGAAAGGCCCGCAGTGGCCCAGCGCCCGACGGTACCCCTCTGTTACTAACAGCAGAGTCATCGTGACTCACCTTGCCCATGTTTGGGGAGATGCCGGGAAGGCCAGGTACCATAGCTATGGGCTGAGCCCTCGGGGTCTGACACAGCTGACCCCAGCCCCAGGCCCCTGTCTAGCTCCTGGCCCGGGCTGCCTGGGCCCCATCTGGCATCTGGCCAGGCCCTCAGCACCTCCATGGACTCAGGCTCTGGCCAGGAAGCCACAGCCCTGGGGAAGGAGCTGCCAAGGGCTCGAGCTGGGTCTGCGCCAGCACCTTCCCTGGAAGCCCTGAGCGGTGAAGCGGTTAAGGCCTTTCGGCCAACAGAATTGACTCATTATCATCTCTAACACGATCGATGGATCCTCACCAGCATAGACAAAGCCAGTGGCTCTTGGCCCCTTCCAGACTCCAGAACATGAAAGACCCCCTAAGCTACTACTGGCCTGGGGCACCAGCCCCCATCTCATCTCCATATTGTTCTTAATCAAATCGTAGGGAAAGATGCAAATCAATAGACCCTCATTGATCATCTCCCCGCCCCATCATTCCTCTGACATGTGGCCAGCCCCTCCCCCACACCAAGCCAGCTAATGGGGTCTCCCCTCCCCTTGTAGGGGGGCTCCCAAAAGGCCCTGGCTTCTCGGCAGCCCTGAGCCGGCCACAGTAAGAGACAGCCACAAATACATGCTGCCCACCCCTGCTTTGTCCTGCAGCACAGCCCCCGTCTGATTCCTCAGGCCCAGCATCCACCTTCTGCTTCCCCAGCGGCTGCCGGACTTGGGGGATGAATGGAGCAGGCGAGAGCACGGAGCTGCAGGCGGAACAAAGCCCAAACAGCACTCCTGCAAACGTCTCCGGGTAGCACAGGAGGTGATTCCTGCAATCTGGTCCCTCACTGTCAGAAGGGAGGAGGCCACCAGGGGTGTCCCTGGCCTGCTGTTTCAGGCAGGTCACCTGCCACCTGATTTGTCCCCCTCAAGGACCTCACCCTCAACCAGCCACCAGCCAGCATTCAGGAAAGCACAGAGCCAACGCCTACAGCAGGGAGCAGCGTCCAGGAGCGGCCTAGTGAGTGGCCACCGGCCCTCACCAACGCAAGACCCACATCATGCACGGTTCGCGCCCCAGCGGAGCACCAGGGCAGGGCTGGCAGGGCCCCCCCAGGCCCAGCACACAGGTGTCCCTTCTGTCCAAAGGGACTGAGCTGCCCCTGAAGCTCCCTGAGGCTCATACAGCCAGTGCTCCGGGCCAGGCAGCGGCCTCGAGGGCTGAGCCCGCACATGCCGTGAGCACTGCATGGCCACAGCTGCCACTGCAGCTTCCCGTGTGAGGGCAGGCTGGGCGCACCTGGGGAACAGCCTCCTGTGAGTCGCTGATGCCACCTGCCCCCACCTGCCCCCACCTGCCCCCACCTGCCCCCACCTGCCCCCACCTGCCCCAGGGAAGTGGGTAAGCGCCCAGCTAAGGGACCGTCTGGCACCAGCAGCCTGTGAAGGTTTGGGCAGGCACTCAGAAGCCACAGCGGGCCTGGGCTTCTGAGACACGGCCTCCCCTGAGGGCACACAGGTGGGGGTGCTCCAGACCACTTGGGTGGAACCCCTGCCTGGCTCAGCTGGTAGTCCCTGGGAGGAGGTGCTGCTTCTCCTGGGGGGGCTAGGGGGTGGGTAATCCCACATTAGCATGCAGAGGAGGGGCCCTGCCGTCTGTCTAGGCCCCCTTTGTTCCTGGACAGGCCCTTGAGTGACAGAGGGGCCGGCTCTGCACCTCTCACTCCAACCAGGATGTGACCAGGAAGGCTCAGCGAAGAGCCACCGTCCAGGTGACCATGGTGAGCAGCTTTGCTGGAGGCAGCCAGGGAGACAGGTGGCAGGGCACCCGGCCAGGTAACACAGGCCAGGCTCCTGGTCCTTGCATCTCTCCATAGGCCCTTGCCCACAAGCACTGTGTGTGTGGCTGCTGCCCATGGAGGTCCCCAGTGATGACCTCGGTGGACACTGCCCCACACACCTGTGGCATCTTCCCCCCAGGGGCCCCTCCCTGTTACCTCCTATGAGCCTCATCTTGGGCTCCTCCTACACAGGGCCCTTCTGACAGTAGCTGAGACCCCTGATGAGTCTTAACCCACCCACCTCTCCAGGAGCCTCCTACTTGAATCCCGCTGACAGTCCCAGTGATCTGGCAGCCACCTGGCTAAGCCCTCCATGCCCCTCTGGCTCTGGACTGAAGCCCCAGGCCTCTTGACCCAGCAGTACCTTATGTCTCGCTTTGTCCATCATCCACCACTCCCAAGAGAGCTCCAGGGCCAGGGAGATAGCTCAGTAAAATAAGCGCTTGCCTGGCAAGCACAAGGCCCTGAGCTTAATCCTTGGTACCACTAAAAAAAAAGACCAGGGCCAAGAGAGCTCAGCCACACCTTCCTCTCAGCTCCAGAGCAGCCATGGCCCAGCCAGAGAAGACCAACACCACTAGTCATTCCGAGCAGCCCACCCACCCACCCCTTGCCACTGCAAGAACTGCTGGGTTAGGATGAGGTGGCCCCACCTCGCCGGCCCAGTGGGCGCCAGTGGTCACCAGAGCCACACTGAGCTGATCAGAGCCCCTTGCCAGGGTTATCGCACCAGAACTAGAGGACCTGTCCCTCTGGTAGCCAGGGTGTGAGGTATGAAGTCGGAGCACCCCAACCTCACGTGCACCGCAGCACGGGGCAAGCAGCGAGAGGGCTGTGGGCTCGACCTGAGGCCTGGATGCTCCTGCCCTTCCTAGCCTAGAGGGTCTGGACTCCTGGAGTCCTTGACACTCCTGGGACCCACCCAGAAGCCCCTCACCCAGCTGCCCTCCAGTGTCTGGCACTGCCAACCAAGAGGCTGCCAGGGGACAGCAATGTGTGCCCAGGCTGACAGCCCTGGCTGGGGCCTTGCTCAGCCCCTGACTCCATCATCTTTCATAAGGTTCTGGAACATAACCATAAGGAAGACCCCACACTGCACAACGCTGGGCCCGGGAGGTGCTTCCTGAGCCCAGGACATGAGCAAGGCGCAGCCGCGGGGACGGACCCGTTGTCGGAGTACAACACAGCAGAAAATGCTCACCGACACGCAGGTGATAGCACTGCAGCCACCAGAGCTCTTCCAGGAAAGCTACTGTGCCAGGAGCTGTCTCACAGGAGCACTGTCCCCAGCAGCCAGAGCGCCCGCCCAGGTCCCCCGAACCTTGGGCCCTGCACACACCACCTCCCACAGTCAGCAGCCTCCTCCATGAGGACCTAGGGACAACCCCCATCTGGGCACCTTGGGCCCACGAGGCTCTGCCTCTAAATCAAATACTAACAAGCTGCCCCTAATTTCTCTAAGACAATATTAGCCGTACAAAATGACACGTAAATGTTAATAAGACAGCAGCTGTCTGCAAGCAGCGGTAGCCTGGGAATGGTAATTTATTGTGTATTTGCAGAGGCTGGCCCAGTGCCCCCGGGAAGAGTGGCCCTCAGCCTGCGCAGCGTCTCTGTAGAGGCACACTGCTCCGCCCCTCGCCCTGCAGGCTTCAGCAGCAGCACAGCTTAGCCTGCACTGCGAGCCCTGGCCATCTGGCCAGAGATCACTACAACCAGCATCCACTGCAGCCGATCCCACACTGCGAGACGCAGGGCCACAACCTCAGCTCACTACAGTGCTCCCTACACTGTGTTGGGTCCCCAAGCCGCCTTCATTCACAACCCGCCTCCAGAGAGCTCCTGTTAGCCCAAGGTGGGCTGGAGGCAGGAGGGACGAGCCTTCCCATTTCCTGCCCCAGAGCTGTGATCCCAGAAGGCGATGTGGCTGGGCTGGTGTACACCTGCAAGGACAGGGACCCCAGCCCCCGCGTACCCCTCCCTCCCAGCACCACCCCACCGTGAGGCTAAGGAGGCTAGAGATCCCCAGCATCACACAGCCAGGTCAGATCCCGCTGATGCAGGCACAGGCCGGGCCCACCCTGGGGGCCCGATGTACAATCAGCAGCTTCCCTCTGCCCAGACCCGTGTGCACACTCAGTGGTGTCCTGTGAGCTGGAGGCTGGGTCAACAGCTGGGGGGGCCCCTCTACCACCTCAGAGCCCTGCCTAGGCACCAGCAGCTCTAGGGGCAGGACAGAAGAGTCAGTGGTATTTGGTCCTGCCCATGACACAGGCCCCAGGTGACCCACAGCTGGCTGGCAAGGCCAGTCCTGGCACTTCTGCTGTCCATGGCTCTGGCTCCCCAGCCCACCAGGCCATCTTCAGGCTTTCTCAGGCCCAGTTCCGGAGCCCCACCTGGGAGCTGTGCCCAGGGCTGGCTGTGTCCCTGGACCTGCTGAGAGACAGCCAGTGACACCCACTCAGACTCTCTCTCCCCCTTCCAGGGTGAGTGTCAGCGCTCGGCCTGCAGGGCCATCTGCAGCACATGCTGCCCTATTGGCCTGTCCACCTCCCTGCACACCCAGCAGCAGGCCCCTGCCCAGACCTGGCCCCCAATTCATTTCTACTCCAGCACCAGACCAAATCAAATCTGACCCCGAAGCTTCCTGCTGAGGACAAGCTGGGGCTGCAGGACCCCATAAACCTCATGGAGACGTTTCCCCAGATAGCAGACCCCAAATCTCATTAGCAGGCTAAATTCATGGGCAGGAAATAGAAAAACCACAGAAACCCAAGAATTTGTCAGAAGAGGTAATGTGCACACGAGTTGTCACCATGGGCTTGCCACACTTTGATCACTGTTGTTCTTAACACAGATCCATCCTTGGGGTCCCAGGGAGAGGAGCGCCGCCCCTATGAGAAAGGAGCAGGGTAGGATGCCAGCCTAGGGCAGGGGTAGAAGCTGGGTCCTCCAGGCGGGGGCCGGGACATGCAGTGAAAGCCAACAGGTTAGAGGGACATGGTTACCTGGACTCAACTGACTTCTAGCCTTTCAGGGCCTCTGAGAGCCACAAGGTCCCCAGATCACCCCCACTCAACTGCACTCCTGCTGGCCTCAGGAGCATTCACAGGGTGCTGTGTGACTTTTGAAGTCCAAGCATACCCACTGACACCACTCCCCACCTCTGGGCTTGTCCCCACCCACTGCCAGGGGTCGCAGCCACCACCAGTTGCAGCAGAGACCAAGACCTGTGCTTGGAAGTGGGGGAGCGGCCACGGTCCCAGGCGGGAGAGGGCACTAGCCTGCACATGGTGACTGCATGGCTGCCCCTTCTGCATGCTTGGAGGAAGCCAGCTGCCCCAAGAGGCCCCAGCTGACACCCTGTCCCCACCATACCATGTGCTCTAGGCAGCACCATCCCAGCGCCAGGCTGGCCTGCGCTGGACGCTGCACCCCAAGAATCAACTTGTGAAGGCCTGGGGTGCAGGCCTGGGACTCGAGCCCCATGCTCATCCTTGGGTGAGTGACCAGCCTGGTGTCACCATCTCGCGGAGTTGCGTGGCTGGAATGGCGGCATCTTGTCTGGACTCTAACGTCGTGATTTTTCCTGCTGTTGTCCCATACCCACAGCAGGTATCAGGTCCTACCCCTTGGGTACTGGCCCCCAGAATGGGGGTTGAAGAGCTGAGTGCCTGGGCTGTTGGCTGGCCCAGCAGGGCTCACTACACAGCCGTCCTGAGGCTCTTAGGGACATTGATGAGTGCCTCAAGTCTCTCACACACCCTCACCTGTCCCTCCTGCTCAGGTCGTTACTCTCAGCACTTCCTGATGCTTCCTGCGTGCCCGATCCAGGAGCACCCAGAGGGTCCAGCTGCAGGCCCCGCCCCTCGGAGCCCAGGCCCACGGGCCACAGTGCAGTCCCCAGGAAGAGCTGGAGCAGAGAACGCCAGTGCCCAGCTGTGACCTGTGCACAAGGGAGGCAGGAAGATCTCTTTCCAATTACCCCAGACGTGGGTGGGATCCTAACTTTCCACATCAGCGGACAAGCATCTCTTGGCTTCTATCTTTCCCATCAGGCCCACAGAGGCTGCTGGCTGTAACCTCGGAGGCCACTCTGTGTATAGCAACCAGGGTCTCCACTGCTGTCGACACCCAGCACAAGGCGGGGGCAGCAACTGCCAGGAGAGGGCGAGGCAGGGGTCTGGGGAAGAGGGATGCCTGCTCCACATTCCAGGAGGCAGCTGCTAGCAGGCCAGGCCCAGGACCGGAGACCTCTTGGCCACCATGCTGGCCTCCCAGCAGGTCCCACCTACGGAATGGAAGCTGGGCCTCTTTCCTGGCCTCTCCCAGTCCATCACCCACCTTGTGCCCCCACTTTTCCACTTCACCATCTATGCGTCCTGCTGGGGCCCTAAGCCCCTGCCCCTCCTGCTCCCCCGCTCAAGGCCCCGAGTTTTCACATCCCAGCCTGCCCTCGTGCTGCAGCCCCCAGGACAGACCTGGCTTCTCTGTAAGCTCCACTCTCTCCACAGAGCTCTGCCATGCACAGCTGGGCACAGTGACCCCAATGCCCCCTCCCCCCAGGCAGACCACAGTGGAGCCGAGATCGGGGACACTCGGGAGGAGTCCAGGGCTAGCCTGGAGGTACTCCAGGGAAGGCGGGTCAGCCAGAGGGCCCTGCGCTGGGAGCCTCAGGCTCGGCTCTGGGCCCCAGGGAGGAGGCCTGGCCATGCCTGGGGCACAGCACCCGGGGCCCCACATGCCTCAGCTGCTGGCTCTCCCCACGAAGCAGCTGCTGGTGTCCATGGCAGGAACACCAAGGCACGGGGCAGCAAAGGGACCAGCCATGTGAGTGAGCGGTGGGGCCAGCTGTCGGCACCCGGATGTAACTCTGCTTCAAAGTGCAGCTTCCGGCCAGCACCTGCGTGTCTGCCTCCCACCGACCTGGCCTCCATCAAGCACATGTGGCCCGTGGGAAGGAGGGATCGCTCGTGTCCACCACGGCCCCACCAGCCTGAGCCATGAATGTGAAACAGACCCTGTTCCTCTCACCCCAAAGCCAAGCACCACTAGGGCTGAGTCAACAGAACATTGGGCCCTTCCTGAAGGGCAATAAATCCTGGGTCAGAATAATCCCGCACCCGAGCCAGCATGCCGTATATCAGAGCACCGGCTGTCATCGCCGCTAGGGCCCCACGCGAGGCTCTGTCGCCGCTGCCTCCTGGAGGACTGAGTTATTTATGGGCACAACAACCACACCAGAGGCGCGCAGCAGCTGCAAATTGGCCCTCCTGCCCGCCGCCTTGTCACCCGCCTATTTATCCAGGACACTGGATCTTCGCCCTCCGTGGAACCTGTCACAGCACCCATTGCCTTCGTTACCCACAGCCCCTGTCACCTGCAAGCACAGGTCTTGGAGGCAAATGAGGAAAACTTGTGCAGTAGCTGAAGTTGTGGCAAGGGTCTGAAAGGCTGACCCACTGTGGCCAGGTCCCCTCTCAGGGAACTTGTGACAGGGCCCCTTTCCTGGCGGCTTCCGAGCAGCGGCTAAGCCAAACCCAACACTGCTTCCCACGTCTGTTGAGATTGCACGGCAGGGCTCGTGCCGCCCCACACTGTTAAATTCACCGCCAAGCTCCCATGCACCACCTCAGCCTCCACCAGGAAGTGACCTGTGTCGGGGTCCCTGCCAAGACCTCTGTCCCTGTCATAGGAGGAGGCCCCAAAGGACCTGTCACCAAAGCATCCTGTGGCCTGTCATTAAATATTGTCAAACGGCAAGGGAGAACACTATGCAAATCGCCTATGGACATCCTGCAGCAGGGCTGGGATAACGAGGCCCAGGAGCGCCAGGACAGAGGAGCACGGCCCCACCACCTGCCCCATGGCCCACAGCCCAGAGCAGGGGGCAGGGCCAGGCCAGTGTCCAAGGCCTGCCTGGATCTGAAAGGCCTGGGTGCTGCTGCTTCTTGGTCATCGTCTTTACATAGAAACATCTTCTCTTTACAATAAGTAGCTCACACAGCATGTTTTGGACATTAGTGATAGTGCATAATTCTGGGAGTCCTCTCTGAACCAACATCTCCCAAAGCTGAGTCTCGTGTCCACTTCAAAAGCCAGTGACATTGAAGGCTTGGGGAGCCGAGGGTCTCGCCGGCTGAGAAGGCAGAGCCGCTGCTCCTCCTGGGGCCACTGCCAGGCTGGACCCTCTCAGTGGGCAACAGACCAGAGGGAAAAGCAGGGGCCGGGCTGGAGGTGGCTGGATGCTTCCTGCCCTTCCTGGGGAGGTACCAATGTGGAAACAGCCCAGAGAGGCGTAGCTGGGACAGCGCCAAGGCTGTGGCTTCTGAGTGCCGTCTCCACAGATGGACCCCCAGACAGGCCTCCCCCGGGAGGCGGCTTGCTTACCCTGGATTTCCCACACCCAGGACAGTAGGCATGGGCTGGCTGGTGTGGCCACAGGCATGCTGGCCCTTTCTACCAACTGATCTGCTCGTCACCCATATGTAGGACCCGGTGTCAACCCCAGCACCCGCCTGAGGACTCCCAGACAGGAGCAGGTCAGCCCCTTACCCCCAAGGCTGGTAGGGCCAGGACTGGGTATTCAGGCCCCCTTCACATGCCCCAGGCCCTCGTCCATGCCAGGGCCAAGCTCTGGAGCCACAGACTTCTCCAGCATGTACATTTGGGCTCGCAGAGGGCTCCGCCCCCGCTGCCTCTGACAGCTGGCCTGTTCTCTGCCTCCTCTCCACAGGAGCAGCTCTGTCTAGTTCTGCAGTCGCACAGACCTCAGCCCAGACCTTGGCCATTCACCCGCTGCAGGCAGTCCCAGACCAGGACCACCTCCATGTCCCAACAGCCCAGAGTCAAGCCAGCTCCCCTGTGGACAGCGTCTCTTTCTGAAAAGAAAGAAGTAACAGCATGTTCTCCAAGCTCATCTAGGCAGGGGGTCTCTCTTGGGAGGTGCTGGGTACTGGCCTCCATCTGTGTCCTGGTCCTAGGGAGGAGGACTGGACCACCCACAAGCCCTAGCAGCAGGCAGCTGGGCTGTACTACACATCCTGCCACAGATGTGCCACAGGCTGAGGGACCAGGCTTCCGTGCAGGTAGCAGCCACGTCCCAGGGCAGGGGCCAATCTGTGTTGGAGGTGCCAAGGCCCCTGGCACCCCTCCATCCTAAGGGCACAGCCTCCCACTGAGAACAGTGCCTCTCTGCAGGGGCACCTGCATCCCTGGCCAGGGCAGGGCTCTTGAGGAATGGAGCTCTGGTGCTGCCTGAAAACTCCAGGGTGCGACTCATAGAGCCGGTTCCCTTTGGCCTCTGGCCACTCCTCACAAGCTGTGCTGAGGTAGTCGAGGAAACAGGTACTTCTCAGGTGACCCATTTTTCCATGTTAGAGACCCTTGTCCAGCCCAAAGGATACCGAGGTGGAAATAATTAACAGAAAACACAGCTGACAGCATCTAGGACTCTCTGAGAAAGCTGGAGGTTGACTGAAAGTGACCTGACCAGCGTGTTCTTACTGGCCTAGGGGCACACAGATCACTGCTCAGACAGGCAAGGACCAGATGAAAAGACTGTGGCCAGAGCACTGGCAAAGAGAAAGCTAGACATGACTGCCCCATTGTGCACAGGCCAACCTGATCCTCTTGGGGCAGGATGGGGTCCCTGGCTACGGGGTGGTGACCACAGAGGGAAAGTTGTAGGGTGGGCAGAGCAGGGGGAGCGCAACCCAGGTCCCCGCACCGGAGGACTGACGGTGCCAGGGCTCTGGAGGACGCAAGGCTGTGCAGACACCGTGACCTTGCACTGCAAGGACACAGACCTGAGACCTCAAGTCCTCGAACCTCTCACAGGCTATCCTGGTGCGAGGAGCCAGGCTGCGGTGATGTGCTGCAGCCACCACCAGACACTACTGGCAAGTTCGCCAGCAAAATGCCAAGCAGAGCAGCAGGACGGCACTCTAACCACTGCCAGAACCCCCACCCAGACTCATGCAAATCCCCCCAATTCCTCCAAGGCACCTGCAGATCCCCCTGTGCCATCATCAGCGGGGTTTGCGGGGGGAGGGGCGAGGAGAACACCACGGTCTCTGATGTCCGCAGACCTTGCTGACTTAAGGGCTCCTGTTGATGATCTGTAACTTCACCAGCGTGAAAAAGTAATAGAAAAACTGCTTTGAATGTGGAGTTTAGATCTTCCCCAAGAGTAGAAAGGCACCAGCCCCAACACTGCCTAGACTCATGTGGCATGGACTCTTGGCCAATGCCCCATGCCCCCATAAGCAGCTCAAATGGCACCCTGGCTGCTGCCAAGGGGAAGTCCCTTTCGGCTCTGGCACCAGCAATTGAATCCTTAGTTTGACGTTTATTTCAGCAGAGCTGTAATTAAAGTGCATTTGGGAAGCACTTACTTGTGTCTAATTAGATCCTGCTGGGTCTCTATGGAGATCGCTTCCACTGTGACAAGAACGCCGCCTTCGGCCATAGAGGCCCGCGGATGGGATGAGTGCTCACAGGGCCAGGCCACGGCTGGCTGTCCCCCTGCAAACCCAGATGCCCCTCCATGCCACCAGGAGTCAGGTAGGGCCAACACAGACAAGTGATGGCTCCCCAGGATGGAGTCTCAGCATCTCTGCCCCCCATCCAACCCTCCCCAGAAAGAGAGCACCAGGCCAAGGGGCTCTGGGATCCACTACCTATACCCCAAGGTTGGTGGGAGAGCCCAGCCAGGCTCTGCAGCACCCAGGAGGGGTGTAACCTGCACAGAGCAGGCTAGATGCCGCAGAAGCCACTGGGACCCCTGGACAGAGCCTGACGGACACAGGGCCAGGGCCTCCAGTGCAGCAGACGGCCTTTAAGGTGATGTCTCGTGCGGGTTCAGACCCCAGTGCCTTTCCCATGTGCTTCACAAGGGGCCCTGCGCTGCGGGAGGAGGGAGAGAGGCTGCAGAGCAGAGAGGGCAGCACCAGAGGGCTTCCCACTGCGTCAGTGAGGAAACAGGAAGAACAGCTCGGCCCGGAAGAGGGAGGACCTGCCAAGCAACACCAGTGGCACTGTGGCTGCCCAGGGCTGGGTGTTCAGAGGTGCAGAGGGTGCTAAGGGGCAGAGGCCTCAGCAGGCTCAGGAGGGGCATTGGAGGGGAGGCTGCCCCGGCAGGGGCTAGCCTGGGGCCAGGGCAGGGGCAAGGGAAGTACATGCCCAGACCTTCTCCTTGAGCTACCAGGGCTCAGGGAAGAGGACTTTGCAGTCCTGAGGGCTGGGAGGGCACTGCAGTGTCCCACAGCCATGCTGCCCAGGTGCCCATCTTGTATTCTCCCAACTGCAGGGGCAAATCAGCCCCATGGCATGGGATGACCCATGACCTGCCTGGGATGCTGCCATGGTGAGAGAGCTCCTTGCACAAAAGCCAGAGCAGAGAGCCTGCGGGCTGGGAGCAGAGGGGCACAGGGTGGAAGGCCAGGGTTCTGGGCCAAGCAGGGGAGGGCAGGTGCAGGCTGGGAGCCAGGGTCATCCAGGGAAGGGCTCCTTGCTTGGTGGGGCCTGCAGGCACCCAAGCCCGTCTACACCCAGCCCATGCCTCTGCTCCAGGTCGCTGGCAGCTCCACCAACAGGCAGGGCCTCTTCCAGCCACCTGAGGAGACCTGGCCTTACCCAGCGGTGGGGATGGCAATGGCAGCCTCCTCAGTGTGCTGGGAAGGGCATGTGGTGTCCCTGCATGCTCATGGTGCTGCAAGAATTCAGTGGTCTTCATCACACTGCACTGTGTCCATGGGCACATGCATGTACGCCCACATGGCCTTGAGCACCCATGCACACACAACCACATGGGCTCACACGTGCACTCAGAGTGCTGCTCCTCAGAAGCTGCCAGGAACCAGCCTAATTGCTGGATTTGCATGAAGCTGCCCCGCCCCAGGAGACTCATAATTGGACTTGGCGCTGCCAGCAGCAGCCCAGCCGCTGTGTTTGATCCTTTGGCTGGGGCGGGCGTGGGAGCCTGGGGAGAGGCTTGGGAGTAATTGGCGTCTCCTCCCTCGTGCTCACTCCCTAGCTAGCTGGCTTTCATCTGGAGGACAGGCGGGGCCCCCACTCCTCTCTCCTCAGGCCCCTCCACGGCTGCAGCCTGCACGCCTGCTCCCCGCTTTCTCCCTGTGCCCAGACCCAAGTGCCTTCCCCGCCGTACTCTCCCTGACCCTGTGTTCCCACCCAGCAGGTCTGTCCCAGCCACCACTGGCTTGTTGGGGCCCAGAACAGCACCCGTTATAAGTGGTCACCTTGGATAGATGGGGAAACTGAGGCCTGGGAGAATAGAGAAGCCCAGAAGCCGCGGCAAACCCGGGTTAGCCCCAGCTTGGGACCCAAGGCTTCCTCTAGGACAGTGCCTGGTGCCCAAACCTGGGCCCAGCCTGGTCAGTGGAGCCAGCCCTTTGTGTGCCACTTTGATGTCCCAGACTCTGCACCCAGGACACCCAGCCTCCAGCTGCCTGGCTGGGCCCTTGTGGGTCACCAAGGGCCAGGACACAGCCCCCAGTATGGCTACCCTCTGTGCCAGGTAGGGCCAGCCCCCATGAGGAGGGAGAGGGGAGGCCCCCAGGTCAGGCACTCTGCTCTGCCTGCCACCTCCTGCTCGGGTCACAGCTGTGCCAGCAAGAGTGAGGGCTAGGCCTTCAGATGGAGGCAGAGCAGCCCAGGCTGGGCCATCTCACCCTGGCCTTGTCCTTCTGCAGGCTTCCTAATGGCAGTAAAGAGCCTGTCCACCTGCTAAACCCTGAGACAAATATGTGACAGAAAAAGTGAGCCAGAGAGGTGAAAAGCCAATAGGTGGGGAGGCTGCCCACCTCCCTTGGGGTTTCACAAAGCGTGAGCCAGGGAGATGATCCCCAAGGAGGGTCCCCTTAGACCCCATGCGGGGCCATGCTGAGCTTTCCAGGGGCACCAGGTTAAGACAGGAGACCACTGCCCAGTGAGGCTGCGTCCAACTAGAGCCACCTGCCACGACGGCTCCCCACCCAGGAGATAACCCAGCCACACACGAACAGACCAGCTATGACCTAACACCTGGGGACAGTGCCAGTGCCACGGTGAGTCCCATCACCGATGTGTCCAGAATTAGTCAGCTTAAACCAGGCAAACAAAGGAAGTGTGGCTCCTCTCGTGAAGGGGTGTCCAGGTGTGGGGAACCCCTGACCCCAGGAGCAGGCTTCCCTGGCCTCCCACGGGGCCCTCCTGCAGGAGGCCCTGCCTCCACCCACTGCCCCAACCCCTCTGCTCCATTCCAGCCTCCAGGGAGATCTGGAACCTGGGGTGCAATGGGGCCTCCTCAAGACTTCTTGGAGCCCACAGCACTCTAAACTACATGGGGGCGGGGAAATAGCTCAGTAGAATAAGCACTTGCCTGGCAAGCACAAGGTCCTAACTTTAGTCAGTCCCTGGTAATGCAAAAAAAAAAAATAAATAAAATAACATAAAAAAATAAACTACATTGGGATGACTGTGGAACCCCACAGGCTGACACCAAAACAGAAGAGTTTATTGGCAGTGGCGGGTGGAAGAAAGGACGGAAGATGGAACGGAGCAGGAGGGAGAGATGCAGGTGCACCAGCCCTGTGTTCTGTTGTCAGTAACAATGCCACAGACTTGGTGTACGTTAATGAAAAGAGGCCAAGGGGCCACGTCCACAGGTGGGCTTCCACAGGTGGCCTTCCAGCCAGCAGAGCCTCAAGCTGCATAGACCACCCCATAGCCAAAAACAGGGGGAGCATGCAAGTGAGTATCCTGGTCTCCCCCTCTTCTTACAAACCCACAGGCTTCAACCACTAGAGTCCTGGGGGCCTCATCTGATCCCAACCGCCCCAAAGTCCTCACCTTGAAGCACCACCGTCAGATTCAGGTTGCATCCATCAGTGCCTCACAAGGGGGCTTGGATTTCAACGCTGCGCTCCTAGGAGCACACTCAGCCATATCCCAGCCACGGCAGGATGGAGGGAGGGAGGTGGCAGAAGGGAAGGAGAGAGGTATGAAGGCAGGGAGGAAGGCGGGGAGGAAGGCGGGGGGCATGCTTCTCACTCCTCCCTCATGCTCACTCGCTAGCTAGCTGGCTTTCATCTGGAGGACAGGCGGGGCCCCCACTCCTCTCTCCTCAGGCCCCAACGTCCTCACCCTGAAACACCACCGTCAGATTAAGGTTGTGCCCATCCTCTGACCCCGCTGGGAGGGAGGGCCGGAGAGGTGGGTGACAGGTGGGTGGATGGAGAGCTGAGGAAGGAGTGGGTAAATCAATGAATATATGAGTGTGTGGGTGGATGGATGGATCTATAGATCAAAAGAAAAAGAAAGAGAGGGAGCGAGAGAGGACAGGTATACAAGAAGAAGGCAGAGAACATCCTCCAGTAGAGAAAGACTTTTTCCCAATGAGTTGGAGTCTGCCGGGGGTCCCTGTGTGCTCCTGCTGCACCTGTCCTTAAATACCAGCTTCAACACCCCAAGCTCCCTGGTCCAGGCAGTTCTTCCTGTCTGCACACTGCCCTGCACGGCATGGCCCAGGACACTGCCCCAGCCCCTGTTGGTAGTGCCTACCACTCAGCTCCAGAAAAAGCTAGAGGTCCCTCATGTCCCCCGCCCCACACCCCATAAAGCTGTATCTCCCAAGCCTCAGACCTTCTGATGGCTTTGGAACCAGCATGGGAGCTGGAAAGCCTGGAGTGGCTGGTGAGCCTGGGCCTGGGAGGCGGGGACAAAGCCTGGAAGCACTGGGGCCAGGGCCTTGGAGCTGAGGGGGCTGAGAAGCAGGGCCCCTCCCTCTGCCTGCTCACCCTCCCAGGAGCCCCAGGGCACACGAAACACGTAACGATCCGCAGCACGAGCAGCTCTCCTGCCTGCACCACTGAAAGCCACCTCTGCTTCCTCAGCTGGAACTTCCTCTGACCCTTCTCTCTCCAGCCAGCGTCTGTATGCTGACCCACCCCCACCTCGAACACCCCAGAAGTCTGGGCCCATCCTGGCTTCCCAGTCTCCCAAGCCTGTACCCAGGCACAAGCTCAGGGGCATCCTATCTCATGCTGGACAGCACCAGGGGCCCCCAAACTGAGGGTGACCCACAGCACCATCTGGTCATCACTGCCCTTTCACCCATTCATGGCAGGGAGCCATGGAGAAAGTGCTAGGAGAAGTTTGCTGCACAAGACTCCAGGAGGGGCCAGGCCCCCAAACATCTTGGCATCACCAGGGCCCAAGAGTGCAGCACAGTGGGAGCGACCCGTCTTGGCCAGGAGCTTCGTGAACAGCCCACAGCCACCATCCTGGCAGGCTGTAGAAGGGGGACACTGATATATGCCCCTTACATAGCTCAGCCTGAGGGAACCCCGGAGCCCTCCACTCAGGCAGCCCCCAAGGCAGGGTCCCAGGTGGCCACGCCCTGGTCCCCACTCCTCCCCGCCCTCCCAGATACAGCAGCACGGCTCCCAGAGGGGAGACTGAACACAAGTTTAGCAGCCAGAGAAAGAGCTAGATGGGGCAGAAGCTGGTGGATCCTGACACCACCTGCTAGGGGCTCACAGCAAGGCTTGGCACACAGGAAGGGGCTCCCAAGGCTTGCTGCAAATGGGTAGATGGGACAGCAGGAGCTACGGCAGAGGGACTCCTTCCCACACTCAGATCTTCTGGACACTCACCGTGGCCTGCTCCTAGGGTCTGCAAGGAGGAAACCAGACAAGCATAGCCCCTCCATGCTGTGTCCCGACACATGGCTCGACCTCTGACAGTGGGCCACTCACACCCCAAGACCCAACCAGGCAAAGCCCCAGTAGGCTCGGCCACTGGGAGGTAGTGGCCCTTGAAGGCCCAGGGGTGCCAGCCGGGACGAGGCCTGACTGCCACAGCGTCTCATAATCCACCGGGCCACGGAGCCAGATGCCAGGCATCCCTGCACCTGCCTGATGTTTCCTGCTGAGGCTGGCAGAGCTCAGATGCAGGCCCAAGTGCAGCCAGAGCATACCGGGCTCCTCCAAGTGCAAAACCCAAGGATCGCCCACACTCCCGCTGGCATGAAAAGGCCCAAGGACTGACAGGGACACGAAGCACCCACCGCCTGGCCTCCCAACAAAGACAGGCTGGACGGACCCCCTAATCTACACCCCTGTCTCTGGGGGCTGCCCAGGTACCTGGCTGGCTGGGCTTCAGGCGGAGGCCCTCACTGACAGTCTGGACCAGGGCTAGGCTCCCAGGCTCTCAGGGATCACTGAGGCCCACAGCACAGGTGGAGGGAAGTGGGAGCAGGCAGAGCCACAGGCCGCTCTGGAGTGTGGAGTCTGGGCCCGGACCCCTGCACCCAGGCCCCAGACCCTCCAGGCCTTGCCTATTGTTCCTGACACAGGAGGGGTGGACCAACCTCCATGGAGCCCCCAGGAAAGCACCAGAGTTCTGGGGCTCAAGCTTTGTCCACCCTGCCAGCATATGCGAGGCAGCATGTGAGGGTGGCGTCTAGGCCCTGTGTCTGTGGGACAGGGGTGGTCACCTTGCACCCTCCAGGCCCACCTCAGCCCTGGCCCTGACTCCTGCGCATCACCAGCCAAGATGGCACCCAAGCCCTTGTGTCCGATTCTGCTTCAGGGGCACCAGTACAGGACAGGCTGAAGGACATCAAGAAAGAGGCCTGATCCTGCGCCCCGCTGCCTTCCCTTCAGCCCCCATGAGACACCCCAGCACCCTCTCCCCAGCCAGAAGCCCCATGAGCACCCCAGGCCCCTCCTCCCACAGGCCAGTGACCGCTCCAGAACTGTGCCGTCCTCTCTCGGACCCTCCCCACTGGCCTCTGTGCCAGTGCTGCTCTGCAGCCCCTTCCCCCAAGGCACAGCCCACACTAAGCTGCAAACGCTTCCCCAGCCCCTGCACCCCTGAGCGCCTCCAGGTCCACTGCCGACCACTGGGTGAGGGTAGCCTGGAGAACGCTGAGCTCGCCCTTTCCCAGAGGACAAGCCCTGGCCCAGCTCCGCCATAGTGGCCACAGTGGGGACCACCCTACAAGGCTCAAGGGACCCCCCTGGCTCACCCCAGTCCTCATACAGAGGCTCACGCAAGTGCACACAGCAGACCTCCCAGTCAGACTCCCTGGTTGCCAGGGTCAGCCTCCCTGCCCAGCCCTGGTCCCCCCCGCCGTCTGCTCTGGATCTCCACACGGGGTGATGCCTGGACACCCCGAGTCCCTACAGCCTCGCCCTGTGCGCGCTCCTCACGAGGCACTGGGAGATGGGGCAGAGCCCACACGTGAAGCTCCCAGTCATGCCCTGCGCTAACCCAGGCTGCGCCACACAGCAAGACAAAGGCGACACGCCCCTTCCCAGGCATGATTTATCCTCCATTAACACTGTGACAACCTAAAAAATTAAATCACTTTTAAATTTAATCTGTCTCTAATAGTTAGCAGAAGAAGGGGGGAAAGCCCTACGCTGGCTTTGAATACTTAAACCTCCTTATAAAAATAGTACACTCCAGGAGTGTGGGCACATTAAGGAAGCTATCATTATGTGCGGGGCAGCGAGCCGGTGGACAGTGCTCCGCCCGACGAAGGTGCCCTGCTTTTATCTGTGGCTTACAGACATCCCACAAATAGGATTAGGCAGCCGTTTCGTGAAATGGAAACACACAAGATTTAATGGGAAAACCCGAAAGAATACAAGACCCATTTTCCTTTCATGATGTTTCTGGCCACAAGATTCTCCTGAAGCACCACCCTCTGGGGACACCGACCCCCATCGCTGTGACACAGGCCCCGGGGACCCTGATAAGAAAGGACTATGGCGAGAGGAAAGGGACCCGCCACCAATTACATCATTGATCCTCCGGTAAAATTCACTTAACAGCTTCACTGGGAGCTCAATCGCCAAGAACAGCTTAATCCTGCCTGGTGGTCCTCAGGGCCTCAGGATGCCCTCTAACACCTGCCAGGATCCCCCACGGGGCACACCAGAGCCCAGCCAATGATATGCCATAGAAGCTGCTGAGTGACCACAGGCTGGCCACACTGCCATGACCCTCCAGGGTCAGAGCATCTGTCACAGAGGGGTCCCCTATGACTATAGACATCTGGGACAGGGGCAAAGGGGGTACTGGCATCACGAGACCCGGATCTGGCCCAAGCCTGCCTTTGGTTTCTTTCCTGTAGCTTCTCTTTGCTGTCGGGGCAACCAGAGAGTCCATCAGGGCAGTCTTGAGCCCTCGCTGCCTGTGCCCTGGTCTTGCCTCTCACGTGCCTGACATGGGCCTCCGGACACCCTAAAAGGCAATGCCTTCTCCACTCACCCTGTCCCCCGCAGCTCGTGGGACTGCCCAGTCACATGCCAGGGCTGAGCAGACAGAGGAAAGGCCACTCAAGCACTGACAGGCCCAGAAGGGAGGCAGGCAGGAGGCAGGGCCCCTGTGGGACTGGGGAGGGTGAGGGGCACCCAGCCAGGACAGCCACACAGGGATTGCTGGTCCTTCCAAGGCCAGGGCCTCAAGGACTAGTAGTTGTCTTGGCCCTGGGGGGGGTCCCTCAACCCCACAAAGGATTAGCAACCTTCAGCAGGACAGCTGCCCCCATCCTCCCCCAGGCTGTGAGCAGGGCAGCCCCCAGGTGCGTGTCCCTGGAGGAGCCCAGGGAGGGTAGCCGTGTCTGTTCTCATTGCCAGAAAAAGGACAGACAGTGGAGCTCGAAAGAGGATCGGGGTGCTCTGGGTGGCCCTGAGGCTGTGCATCAGCCTTGTCGCCAGGAGGCACAGGGAGGGCACGATGGCCCCAGGAAGGCACAGGACAGGCCTAGCATGCACTGCCCCAAGCGAGCTACCATCAGCTGAGTGGCAGTGCTAAGGGCTGGGCACCAGTGACCTGCGCACTCACCTCAGCCCGTGACACTCTCCCCTGGCACAGCCAGCTCTCTCAGTGCCACAGCTCAGCACAGTTTGAAATAAGAATTTTTGTAACTGTGCCCCATCATTCTGCTGAGACCAAGCAGCTGGCACTCAGCTTTCAGGGGCTGGGGAGGGGACAGGGCATGCCAGGATCCATCTGCTATTGGTAGAGTGAGATAGCTGAGATTGAAGTGGCAGGGTCCCCACCCCAGGTGTGTGGGTACAGCCCAGGCTATGGGACGCCCAGTAACTGGGACATCTCCCAGTGGAAAGATCCAAGCCAACGGTTCAGGGGCATCCAGGGCTAGATGGTGACCCCTCCTCAGTTCATGCAGTGGCCTTTCAGGCAGGAGGACAGGAAGCCAGCCTGCTCCTGGTTCAGCTCCAGGCCCAAGGGTGGGGTCTCCATAGTGACCCTGGGCAGCAGAAAGCAACAGCTAGAGCTTAGCTCCTAGCCCCCACCTCTGCAGACAGGGATACAGCCCCCCAGAGTCGCTGCCCCCTTCCAGGACCGAGAGGGCACTGGCCTACACAAGAGCTTCCTGCCCGCCTATGGCCCACTGCCTACAGCTGCTGCCCAGCTTTTGTGGAATTAGCCCTCTGCAAACGGTTCTCAGCGTGAGCAGCTTATGGTGTGAGAGGGCTCTAGCCTGCCTCGCCCAGCCACCTGAGCCCTGAGCGCCCCCACCCCCAAGGGACCCCTGCTCTGTCTCAACACCTGCTCCTGCAGGCAGGGGAGGTGAGTTCCAACCACCAGCCACCAGTCTTCCCCACTGGGGGCCCCGCACCCGCAGACCCTGGCTCCGGTCCTGAGCGCAGGGTTCTCGGTGTCTACAAATTCGGACACACCCTGGATAAAATGAGTCTGGGAGCCTCTGTCCATAACTCCATGTGGTCCCCAAGGTTCAGCACCACACTAAGGCTTGGCCCGCACCCTGCAGCGCCCAGGAAGCCTGCTCTCTCCACAGGTGGCCCCGCCCACTCCAAGATGTCATCTTGGCTCTGTCCCTAGGAGGCCGGAAGTCTGGCTGGGTTCTCGGCACAGACTCCAAGCCCCTGGTTGCATCTCTACGAGCCCAAGACCCCTGCTGACCACCCCAGGACCTCATGGGCTCATGGTGGGCCTGACACCTCCCACGCCTCTCAGGGCCTCGAGCTGAGTGAAAGCCAGGGCAGGGACACCAGAAGGGAGGGCCGGAGCGCACCTGGCCCAGCCATGCTGGCCAAGACAACCTCATTACCGCAGCCATTGGGCTGGCAGCTCCGAGTCAGAGTGCACAGCTCCAGGACCAATTAACCCTAATTATCCCCTTCACAGCCCAGCATGTTGGGCTGCGGGTCCCCAAGGTGGCCTGGAGACCTGGCCAGGTCCCTGCCCCTCTCTGGCCTCACACTGCCTTCCCAGTAGGGGCGGGGGCATGGGGGGGCTCAGGTTAGAGGCTCCTCTCAGAGGAGCAGGGGAGATGCTTCCCAGCCCCTTCAGCCTCCCTCCTGCAATGGGTGCAGACGCTCCACCATGTCACACAACCCCTCACAGCATCTCATGTGTCACAGAGGCCATTCGGCCTCTCTTGAACACATACACCCCCACACATACCAACTCAAGATGCCACAGAGAAGCAGGGCTAGCCTGGCACTGCCCTCAGCTGCTAGTTTACTGAGGAGAAAGCCCAGAAAGAACTACCAGGACCCGCTTTCTGGCCCATGCAGAGTCTCTGACTCAGGCACCAGGCGAGGCTGGGGCAGGGTGAGTTGCCGGGGTACTTGCCCTGTGGCCCAGGCTGGGTCTGGACCCCAGCGAGGCTGGCTGGGATGGAGGTGGGATGAGGCCCAGAGGCTGGCCCAGAGTGTCTGTCCCAGCCAGCAACAGCAGGCCGCAGAAGCGGAGGTGTGTCCATGGGGAATGCCCCACCAGGGAGCTGGCAGACTGCCCATTCACCCTGCCTCCAGGCTCCAGCTCCTATCCCACTGGCTTCTGAGGCCACAGGGTGGAAAACAGCCGGATCTGGGCCCAGTAGACCCTTCCCAGTGTCCCTAGGGTGCAGGCAGCTGAGCAGGCTGAGTCTGCAAGAGGCCAGCAAGACAAGGCACAAAGGCTGGGCCAACGGCCGAGCCAACAGTTCAGGGGCATCCGGGGCTGGGCAGAGACACCTCTTTGGTTCATGTGGAAGTTTTAACCCCAGGACCTCAGAGAGGGGCAGGGCCTTCAAAGTGGTGAAGTGAGGTAACCAGGGTGGCACTAATCCAACATGACCATGCCCTGTACAATGAAGGGAGCAGAACCTGGACCCACCCAGGGGATGGCCCTGCTAGAAAGCATAAGACAGGCCTGGGGGGTAGGGGGGGGAGTCAGCCACAATTTTCCGATCCTGGAGGTCCAGCCTCTGAGGCCACAGACAGAAGTTCCCATTGTTTGCCACTCAGCAGCCCAAGCAGACTAAGACAGAAGTGGATACCCAGAAGGGAAGCCAAGGCCAGGGGGCAGTCAGGGGACAGGCAGGGCGACAGCACTCATCTCCGCACGGTCTGGAGACCCCACCCCAGCCCCTGGCCAGAGACTGCCTGTCCCTGCCCCCCGCTGCCCCACACCGTCCACCTGCCTGATCAGGTGGCCCTGCAGGTGGCAGAATGACGCCACTGAGGCGAGGCCTACCCACAGACCTGGGGACACCTGGGACAAGCCTTCCCTTCTCCTGCCCACCCCAAACCAGGCATTCGCCAAACACAGTCGATAAATTATTCAGTTTGCAAAATGCCATTATGTGCGAGTTTACTTAATTGAATAGAATAATTTATGGTAAAACCTGGGGAAAGGAAGATCGATGAGGAGCAGCACAGAAGAATGATTGAGTGTCAGCAAAGGCGATTTGATTTTTATCCCTCATTATAATAATGTTAAGGGGAAAACATCAACTTGGGTCAGAATCAATATTTGCAGAGTGGCTGGACCATGAATTTTAACTGAGGTGGCGAGGAGGTGGCCGGCATGTCAATAATTAATGCTGCGTCTGCCGCCACAAATAACGGCTGCGTTTGGGCACATTTGCCTGCTACCCACAGAGTCAATGGCGATCATAAAAGATAATTTAGGGGTCCGTCTGCTGGCGATGCGCATGCAACATGCCCAACATGATTCAGGACGCAGTTGCGCATCGGCTTCCCCACAAATCATGGAAGACAGGAGACGTGAGTGCCCACTTCGCAGCCTGTGGCCCCACATGGCAGGAACAGAGCCAGCCACCATACCAGGCCAGGTACCAGGAGCCCTGATACTGCAGCTGAGTACTGGCCCAGGGGTCCAAGTAGCACTGTGCAGTAAGCACACTGGCCCCAACCCTGCAGGCCAGGAGCAGCAGAGGAGCCAGGGTCCCCGAGGCAGCTTGTGCAGCCCTGAGCCCCAGGTAGCTTTTCCATCCCAAGAGCTGGCTCTGGAGCCAGGCTCTCTGACATGGACTCCAGGACGTGTTCCCATTTCAGAGATGAGATTGCAGGTCTTGTCCCCTGCAAGAGTGACAGACTGAGCATGGGTCTGCCAGGCTCCAGGCCCCACCCAGCCCATGCAGGCACCTGGCTCCTACACCAGCCCTCAGTGGGGCCTCAGAGCCTGACGGGTGAGGCAGACACAGCTGTGGCCCTGGGGATGTGGCAAAGAGCCCAGGCTTAGACATTACTCTCAGCCTTTTGGGGGACCAGGGTCCACTGGTCACAGATAGAAAGTGGCAGCCAGCTATTGGCCTTCCAGGGAGAGGCCTCCAGGTGTGGACTCCCTGGGTGATGGTGGGCCTGGCCTTCCTGCTCTGACCTGGCCCTGGGGTCAGCTTCTCAGGACTTTTCTCGGCCATCATGTCCCTGGGGCCTGAACCAGGGTCTGTGGAAAAGCTCTGGGTGCCAGGACCCACGTCCAGCTTACAGAGCCCCTGCCAGGCACCGAGCACTGTTTCTGTGCCCCCAGCCCAGCTCTGAGCCCAGAATGTAGGAGGCCTCGGTTGTCATGGGTGGGTGGATGGTGGACAGGCGTGGATGGTGATGAGGAAGGTGGATGATAGCAGGAGAGGTGGATGAGAAGCGTGATAGGTGGGGCTGTGTGGAAAACAAATGACTGACAGGAGGAGAGGAGGGAGGAGTGGCTAGAGAGGGCTGGATGGACGCCCAGGCAAGGTGGTAGGCCCCAAAGGGCAGGGGATACTCAAAAGTGCTCTTCCTGGCACCAGCTGACTACCCCACAGTATCGAATGAGTGTGTGAGGGCTAGGAGAACAGCGTGGGGGAGAGCGCAGCTCTGCACGAGGCTCTAGGTTCTCTCCTCAGGGAAAGGGAATGAGTTTCAGTGGGCGAGACGTGCAGGAGGCAACGGAGCAGCCTCTCCCTCTCCCATCACAGAGCAAGCTCCAGCCAGGCCCAGAGTCCCAGGTCCCAGCCACATGATCAGGGTGGACACAGGAGCTCTGAGCCCTCCGCAGCTTTCCTGAGAGCACACGGTAGACGCCCTCCCCACCATGTTCAACCACTGCCACCCATCACCACTAAGGATGAAGGATGAAGACTGAGATGGTCCAGAGGGAGGAACTTCAGAAAACAGGAAGCAACACCCCAGAAACCCATCTCAGGCACCAGTGACACAGGCACACCCTCCCTGCCCCTGCCACACCTCCATCCCTGCCTGCCCACACCCCAAATGTCCCCCCACTAGTTTGTTCCTTGTGCTCACCAGCTCACTCCTTTGCTCCCTGGAATTACTGCTGCAAAAGCTGTGTGCACAAGCCCCATGGACAAAGAAGGCATCCGGGGTCTTGGTTGAAAATTCCACCTGATTTGGATTCCACAGAGAGCTCTCGCTGCCTGGCAGATGTGTGTTTCCATAACCAACCCAACTGCACAGCTGCCATTAATGCATCTGACTGCAAAGCCCCATCCTCCCTCCCAGTAAAGTCATTGTCACCAAGTGTGATGTGTGACCCTGCTCAACAATCTCTTCCCCTCCTACAAATTTAATTCAGCCAGAAACAGCCAGCCCTACGGTGCCAATCCCAGACTCTGGTGAGCTTTCTTACGGTGGCAGAGAGCAGGATGTGATGAGTCTACATTATTTAATGATAAATCTGCTTAGCAACTGGCTCAAAACAGCTTTGAAAACTTAACAGCTTCCCCCTGCCAGGCAGGAGCTAGCACCCAGTATAATCTTTCCTCACACATGGGGTACAGTGGCATAAGGGGGAGAAATGTAGGGAGGGAGGGGCAGATGGACAGACGGATGGACGGATGGATGGATGGATGGATGGATGGATGGATGGATGGATGGGCAGGCAGATAGACAGATAAGTGGGTGGATGGATGCATGCATGCATGAATGGATGGATGCATGAAAAGATGGACAGATGGATGGAGGGATGAATAGATGGATGGATGAGTGGATGAGTGGATGGATAAATGGATGGATGCATGCATGCATGCATGTGTAGATGCATGGATGGATGCATGGAGAGATGGAAGGAGGGATGAACGGATAAATGAGTCTATAGACAAGTGAATGGATGGATGGATGGATGGATGGATGGATGGATGGATGGATGGATGGGCAGATAGACAGGTGGACAGATGGACAGATGGAGAGATAAGTAGATAAATTAATGGATGGATGCATGAGAAGATGGACAGATGGACAGGTGGATGAGTGGATGTATGGATGAATGGATGCATGGATGGGTGGATGGGTGGATGAGAAGATGGACAGGTGGATGAGTGGATGTATGGATGAATGGATGCATGGATGCATGGATGGGTGGATGGATGGATGAGAAGATGGACAGATGGACAGGTGAACAGGTGGATACATGGATGAGTAGATGGATGAGCAGATTCTTTTCTGTCCAAAGCTTCCTTCCAGAACTGCTCACTGTCTAAACCATCTTCAGGTGAGCAGGCCCTGAAACTAGCTTCCCACAGTCCTGGGCCTCATGATGACCAGACTGCTAACAGAACCACTGGGGCCACATGGAACTGCCCAGGCTTCTTCTTCCCCATCCATGGCTGGCACTGTCCCTTCCCAGGCTGTGTGGGTGCCCCTGCACTGCTGAGCACCAGACTCTGTTTCTGTGCCGCCAGCCCAGCGCTGAGTCCAGAATGTAGGAGGCCTCAGTTGTCATGAATGGGTGGATGATGGACAGGCATGGGCAGGTATGAGGAGGGTGGATGAAAGCGGGAGAGATGGATGAGAGATGTGATAGATGGGGCCAGCACTGTCCTGACACCAGTGCCCATTCAGAGTCGAGGGCTGGGGAATCTCAGAACCTGAGGTCCTGCCTGTAGAGCTGCCCACAAGTCCAGCACTAGGAGAACCTCACACACTGCCCACTTCATCCTCCAAGAAGCAAGGGTGTCTCTCCACCCAGGACAGGGCCACGGGCCAGCCGCCCCTCTGCTCAGGACCTACAATCACTCAGCTGGGGTCTCAGCCCACAGGATCTGCTCCAGGGCAGTTCCAATTCTTCACAAGTTCTGGGTCCCTGGGACTGAAGCCATGTTTCGTCTCTGTGCAGAAGCACTTCCTGCCAACCAGCCCCACCCACTCTGAGCCCTCACCCCTGCCATGATAAATGCCCGCAGCCCACAGAGGCCTCCCAGGGCTGAGCAGAGTCCTATGTGAATTCTTGTTTCTTCAAAAGAACAGACTCTTTGCATCTATAAGAGACACAGTTTAGAGCGCCCGCACCTGCCTGGGACCATGATCACCAAAAGCAGACCAGTGTGGGCCAGGCCAGCTACTTTCTTAGGAAATAAAACACTGAACTTAAGCATAGGTGGCTCTTTGGCCCAACGGTCCACTAGGAGATACTTCCTGCCCACTCTCCCGGGCACCAGGTCTCTCCTAGCCTGGCCCAGAGAGCACCAGGAGCCTGACCTCCCCAGGCAGTGGGGTAGAGGCAGAAAGTCAGAGGGAGGGGGAGGGCTCAAGCTCCTGCCAGGTTCTGGGAAGAGAAGGGAGTAGCCCCTGGGTATTGGGATGGAGGGAGTTGGGGTCTGGAGGACAGAGAGCAGAAGGAATCACTGACCTGTAGTGCAGGAGGAGTCTGAGGGCCAGGTGTCTAGTGTGGAGAGGCTACAGGGGCAGGAGGGAG
>NDGM010193671.1:0-10634 GCA_002564305.1 Octomys mimax | reverse complement strand
TGTGTGTGTGTGTGTGTGTGTGTGTGTGTGTGTGTGTGTGGTATTGGAAGTTTTCCTAAGACTTTCTCATTGAACTTCCCAGCCCTTCATAGTTTTTATTTTGACAGCAGCTGACTATGCCACTGAATTGTCCAGCCTGCGCTTGAATTTGCAATCTTCCCGCCTCAGCCTTCAAGAGTGCTGGGCTCTAATGTCATTTTTAGTGTCCCTTTATTCAAATGCTAGAAAAGAAGTATGAGTGGACTATCATTGAAAGGAAACGCAAATTTCCTGTCAGGTCAGTTAAGGTCTTCTAAGACCCATTGCTTTGCGCGTATTCTAAGAAATACTGTAGAAGGATTTTCACAAAGCACAAATAACAAAAGATACCTCAGTAAGATGTGTTCTTTTTACTGATATGAGGCCATATCTATAAATACAGTTCATCTCAATAGTCTACAACAGAAGTAATCAAATTGATAGTGGACTCCCGTCGACAAGTCCCTCCTGAGTTAGTCCTTCCTTGGAGGTGCAGTGCCCCGAGAACAGCCTTTCTTCCTGGGCCATTCATATCAGGCTCTGCGCGAGCCAGGGAGACGCCGTTTGTGGTGGCTTCACGGCAGCGCTCTGCGGTCACCTCACCTCAGGACACGCTGGTAGAGCTGGTAAGGGAGGCCAGTTCCTGTGCCTGGTCTGTGGCTTAACGAACAGTCACCCTTTGTCTGTATATAGCTGCGGAGCACAGTTGAGAAATGCACCTATAATTTCAAAAGGGGCTTTTACAGCGATGTGCCCCGCTGCATTTTCTCCGCAGTTTGTAAACTTCCCTTGTCTACAGGGAAGTGTGGTAAGTGGTGGCTGAGAACTCTGAGTGAGAGTTGCAGCATCGTCAGGTTTGTAGCTCGCAGCTACTAGCTCTATGGCCATGCTGGGATTGGATTATGCCACCCAGACTTTCTGACTCTCAGGTTATTTTGTTTGTGAAGTTGGGCTAACAATTGCATTTAGCTCAGGGGCCTACCTGGAAAAACAAACAAACAACAGAAACAGCCAAAACTGACTGTAGATTTTTTGTACAATGCCTGGTAAACATAGATTACCCAGCAGGCAGCAGCCGTTGTTCTTACACAAGCGGAAGCCCAGATGGTTAAGGTCACTGAAATTCTCCATACGTGTTCCACTTTGCTAGCTTCAGGGCCTCGTCAGACCTCTTCATTATTACTTTTTACTGGTTCTAATATGACTAAAAAATATAGACATGTTCAATTCTAAGTTCTAAGGTGACTTCCCTGTAAGCATCTAATATTCCCGTTATGCCTTCTGAGGTGTTTATATTTCTCTTTTTAAACTAGTTTAAAAGTCACCCACCATCCTAGTGGCCTGAGCAAGAGAAAGGCCCTGTCCGTGTCCTGCTGAGCCCCGACCATGATGCGCCTCGCTTTGGGTCGCAGGATTGCTCTTCTGTCAGCCTGGCTGCCTTTGTTATAACCCGCTGTGTGTTCCCCACATCCTCCTTCAGGCCATGACGGCCCCAAAGCCGGGATGCCGTGTCTGTGATCACTACCCAGTACTTAGCTGGCACGCTGCTGGTGCGAAGTTCGAGGCTGACGTTGCCTCGCTAGCCTTCCTCATAGCTGACATAATCTGAGATATGAATGTAATAATACATTTTACATTCATTATGAACTGCATTTGTGCATTATCCAGTTTGATGTTAATACAAAACTAGAAATACCTACAATACTTACTCAAAAGAGAAAAATAAGACAACTTTCATACTGCTATAAAAAATTGAAAAGGTAGTTTTTTAAATGCACATAATTAAAAAGAGAGCCACAACCAGAGTTGAAATTTTTCAATCTCTTGGTCCTCATTCCACACTCGGGTGGTTCTGTGCACTGACAGAATGAATAACCCAGGAGATGGCTGTGGATAGGGAGAAGGAAAGTGCTGCTTCTCTCTTCTGTCTCTCTCTTGCTGTCTCCATGGACTTCGTCTCCTCAGCGGGGGTTAGGCTCAAATCCTTGTCAGGACTCATGTGCTGTGATTTAGTCTGAGGCACCATAATTAAGTGCTCACAACTAACATAGCTTTGGGATAATTTTCTAGGGGGCTTGTGGGTTAGCTCAGTTGTCTAATGCCCCTGCTTGGGGAAGCCTAGTCAGGCACAGGGGACTGCGGTTCGATCCCGAGCTCCACATGCCGCACCAGGCCCGGCCTTAGGGCAGCCTGAGCCAGTCAAAACAAACAAACAAACAAAAAGAGAGAAAATTTTCTAAACTTTCTGGGATTTGATTACTACGTTTGAAAATGGAGACACCAGAATCCTGCACTGTCTGATCATTATAATGACCAGTGATAACAGCCACACTGTGTGCTGACTGCTGTACACCAAGAGTAATAGATGTTAGTGATGATTAGTGTTATCATTAATTTTAAAATTAACAAATTCACCTCCTCAGAAATGGGCTGAATATGTCTATGTTTATGCCAGGACACACTAAGCAGTACATATATTTTGCAAAAACAGGAAGAACATGGTCAGACACCCACAAGGGAAAGCTCATATTTTAATAAAACCAGTATAATTACAGCTTTTATGACAGAACATTGGAAAGTGTTCCATTGGCCTAGTTTGGCAAAACATGATATTATTTGTGACTTGTTTCGTGTTGACACACACTTTAAACAGAAAATGACCTGGTGGCTGCTTGGGCTGTCAGGATGGGGGGACGCGCCCTTCAGGACATGGGCTACAGGCCTCTTGTAGCTCCGGGGCTTCCTGCCATCTCTTTCCGTCCGGAGGTCCCAAGACCTCTGCCACAGTGGGGGTCTGCGAGGCTTCTTCCTGCTTTGTCTTCCCTCCATGCTAATCTTGGTGCATGTACAGGCCACCTTGAGCAAAGCCCGCACTTGGCTGAGAGGCTTCGCTTCCCAGGGTACCGTAGCACCAGCTCCCCTGTTTTCTGAATTCTCTGGTCCTGGCTTTGCCTTGTAAGGCGCCTTCCATGGCGGAAAAGCTGCCCCTGCACCCACTTGCTTTTCTTTCCCCTTTCTAGCCTCCTCCTCACCGCTAGAGTGGCTTGTTCCTGATGCTATCGGGGACTTTCCTCAGGCTCCGTGAGTCGTGTGCTGCTTGCCGCATGCTTCCAAGCACATCCCACTCTACGGTGAAATGCAGAGCACACAGATCCTTTCAAATGCTTACTTTTCCTCTCAAATATTGTGATTTTTATAAAAAATACAAATTCTCCTCTTTTTACCTTATCTTTCAATTTAAAAAATAATTCCAGAAGCAAAACTGAGCAGCTGTCCGCATTGCTGAAATGTGTTCAGCCATAGATGCGTCCAGGAATGAGAACAAGGTGCTGCTTTGGACGAAAGTTCATTGGGATCATTAAGATTAGGAAGGATAAAGATGTGTGGGCGAAGCCACTCACAAATGTTAGCCTCTTGTATCTAAGAACAGAGAAGCCCTTTGGATCTAGAGGACTTACTACAATTCTTCAGATTCCTGACTTAGGGTTTCACTTTTCTTGTGCAAACTCTGCCTTCCAAATGGCCACATGTATTTTATCTTTCCAAGTAATTGACATCTATTCCTTCAAAGATCACAATGGCCAATATTTTATACTGTCCAACCTGACTGGTATTTTCTGTAGTGACTTCCTGATGTTTACTGATTCTTTAAAATCAGAACCCTGGGTTTCCAGCTAAAATTATAACTCAAAACTTGAAAGCTTTTGCTTCAGTAGACATTCTGGTGCGAATATAGACTTAGCCCTGATTATCAAAGAGTCTTTAGCAAGCGATCCCTACAGTGGTGGGAGGCAGATGGACGCTGCAATCAGTCACTGTCCAGCGCGCCTTTTCCAGCAGAAGCTTTGCATCTGCTTAGGGCACTCACGGCAGAGCTGCTGGCAAATTAGCGACAGAGCGAAGCGAGGCCTGCGTGCAGTGCTGACCTTGGGGGTGGGTCCATGACAACCTACACAGGAAAACACCCCCACATCCATCCAAAGCAAACATCATCCTGAGTGACACATGCACATAAGGAGGCAGGAGGAGTTTGTTGGAGTTACCGTGTGCGTCAGAAATTGGACATTGGGTTCCGGAAGCCAGTTGACAGGGCGCAGTCCGCAGCACTGACCTGCTCATCAGCGCTGTGGAAACAGCCAGCGTTTTCGGGATAAAGGCCTTTATGTCTTCCTTCTATATTATTTGGCTCTTGCTTCTTCCCCTCGGTGTTTTACTGCCAGCCCGTCGCTTAACCCCTTCCTCTTCTCTGGAAACAAGTTTTTCCCAGACCCTGGCGCGGTCCCTCTCTCTTGGTCCTGATGTATTCCTCAGTGGACACTATCTTGGTGTCGTGCGCCAACAGGAAGTGTTCTGCTGTGGGGCCATTAGACACTTTTTAAAATTTTATTTTCTTCTTAATTTAGTAGTAAATAATAAGAGAATCAGAAATCCACGAGTGCCTCACAGCATGAGTTGCTAACTAGGTACACGAAACGATCAGTTTACCACACAAGATGTGAAGGCTTTGTGCTGAGTCCTTTGTTCTTTTGTTCACGACCCACCACAAGACTCTAGCTTATTATACAATTAAATGCTACTTATCAGGAGCTAAAATGTATGTATTATACTCCATTCTTGTCCCACGGGTTGGCCGATGGGGGGTACGACCCTGCACTGCGGGCGACAGTCTCCCTGAAGCAGGCGCCTGGGGCTGCAGCCTGCTGACTCTCCGGGGCCTGCAGGTTACTGAATGGACTTGGAGGTACCCACCGAGATTTTGTAGAGTGAACACCTGAGTAGTGACTAGTTTCATGCTTGCTTGGGAGAGGAGTCCTGGGCAGATGCGAGAGGTGAGGTGCAGTTCTGCGCCCATGTGATGCACTGAGAATTAAGTTCAGTGCCTGGAATTTCAGTAATTGCAGTGGGCACTGAATGTAGTATGTGCACACGTGCGTGTGCACGTGTGTGCGCGCGCGCATGTGTGTGCGTGCGTGTGCGTGCAGGCCTTGAATTTTGACTTGTTCTCATAAAACTTCATGCTGAGGTCTTTATTCTTGGGGACAATTTATGAATGTTAACTGCCTTGTGGAAGTGACCGAGATAAAGGTAAGGTTCCGAAACTTGATCTTTGAGGGACTCGGTTTGCTTCTCTTAAGTGGCGAGGAGCAGGGTGCTGCCTTGCGTTTGGAGTGTGATTCTGCGACTTAGTGGGTTGGAAGTTCACTCTTCTCATCTGTGAAGTGCGGCCGCCCGTTTTACCGTATCGCGGCCGCACAGCCCCACAGAGCTATGCTCGAAGGAACATGAGCTGCGAGCTCTGGGGCAGGGACTTGTTCTGGCTCCTGGGCCGCCATGAGGGCTTAGTGAGCAAAGAGCTTGAAGTGTGGTCTGCTAAGCCTCAGTGTTCGCTGTGATTGTCCTTCGTTAATGAATAGTGCACCCGGACAGTTACAGGTACAGTCTGATTCTAGTTTTATTGCTATTAATGGCATCCCCCCGCCCCCCGCAAAAGTATTCCTAGCTACTGGCACTTATGTTGATAAACACACTTCCATCAGATAATTCAGACTTTATTCTTTGATTCTAGAAAAAAGTTAAATCACAGTGCTACTGCATCAGGCCATTGTAAGCCTCGAGAAAAAAGGAAAATGATAATACTAATCCTAATCTTATTTAAACATTAATATTTTGTTCATCATGGACCTTTTACTGTTTTTAAATATCTCATTGAAATATTATTCTTTTTTTCCTGTATTTTAGTGAAGGGCCTACAGGGTGTCTGGGGTCTCACTAGTAGATGTGACTAGTAGTGCTTCTCCTGCTGACAGCCTCCCCAGTGCTGGGGTTATAGACACGTGCCATCATGGCCAGTCTCAATTGCCGTCTCAGTGTGCCCGGCGGGGGGGCGGCACAGCAGGCCAGAGGATCGACCCCTCAGCCCCTGCACCTGCTTGTTTTACTCATTTTGACCCACTGAGTTTATTTAGCATCCCCCTTCATATTTTGTACCCTAAATAAATACCTCACCCACTTCATCCCTATCTTGGTCCAGCAGTGTTGGATTTCATCAATTACAGTGGAAAAGCAAAATGTCTCCAGCCTCTCTGTAGATGACCTATCTGCAGTGTGTCCCCAACTACAGGAAGCTGTAGCAGCCGTGTCCAACCACAGAATAGTCGTAGCGGGCTCTTAGAATACCATTCCTACTAGAGCTATGTCTCATTGTTTATTTTCTGGTAATAAGTTCACTTGAAAATCTTAGTTTCAGGAATTTTCAAAATTCAGAAAATGTTCTCTAGTCCCTTAAAAAGATGATTTGGTGATTTTGTTGTGGGAATAATGCACAAAATAAGAGTGACATCAAAAGGGCTATGGTTGGCTGCAGGATGACCACAGGAACAGCAGAAAACCCAACATCTAGGTGAAAGAGAGTGGGATGGAACCTAAGACCTTTTTTTTCCTCTCCCAGTAGTGTCAGGAAAAATACATCTACTCAAGTGTGCCACTTTGGGGGAGAAAGACCTAGTGATAAGGTGGCCCTTTACCTCACATAGTAAAGACATGGTGGCAAGGTGGGGACATGTTCCCATGGCTGCCACTGATGAGGTACACTGCGAGTCATCCCGTAGCCTACAGCGTGGTGGGGAGCACGTGCTGAAAGGATCTTTATGAATTTGCAATCAGGTTAAATACAGAGTTTTATCCAACTTGAGCACCTATCTGCTGTATAGTTTAGATATTTAAATTCTCTGAGCTTTAGTATGAGAATGAAAATTCACTTCACAAGGCTGTGAAATAAAAGTTTATATCACACAGCTTAACATGAGTGGGCCGTGTGGAAGGTGCCGGGGCCAGTGCTCAGGGCTATTTATCCTCATGTTAATAGGATGTGAGGCAACATGGTCTGGGGAGGCAGAGGCGAGCTGCGTCTGGTGAGTATCCCACAGACTGCTTGCTGAGGACGTGTTCCACACAGAGCCAGAGCAGATGGAACCCGTTGGCCGGGCCTTCCCTGAGGACACCTGCCTGTGTACTTGGTAACCTTACAGGAGTCCAGGCTGGCACTAGGTCAACATCTCCGGGCTGACAGGAACAGCCATGTCCACTTCTGAATAGGACAGGACGATGGCACAAAGAGGGAGCTGGGGGCCACCAGCCGGGGTGCGGAGAGTGCCCGGAAGCCAGGTGCAGAGGAACCTGCCCTGAAAGAGGACGAAGAGGCAGCAGAACTGACTCAAGAAATCGCTCTTCCGGAGAGGAAAGGTGTGGGCCCTGCGCTGGCCCAGGGCAGTGAGGCCAGGCCTTCTGGAAGCCGTGAGGGTGACGCTCACGTCTCACACAGAAATGGGAGGAGAGGTCGCTGCCCTGCGTATCGCTTTGCTCACAGATACTGACACTCTCATTGTAATTTTTCTAAACTAGTGCTTAATTTTTAAAGCCTCCTCCAATTTCTTCCTTTAATATCACTGAATGAATGAAACCAAAATCTTCAAAAGAATTTAGGACTTTTTAGAGCTCAGATAATATGTTGAGAAATTTTTCTGTTCCCAAGACCTCAGAGAAAATGACTTTTTAGCCAGTGTCCATGCTGTGTCTAAGTACCTGGTCCAGTTGCTGCTGCCTAATGTAGGTCTGCACATCCTTCATCTATGGTACTCACCATTTAAAAATACTCATTTATCATTTGGTTCTTTATTGCAATGAAATACAATGATGCCTTTAAATGGATATCCAAAAGTTAAATACATGTAAGAAGTGACATGAGGATATTACAGTCTTTGAGGCTGCTGATCGAGATTTTTCCAGCAACCAAGAAAATTCAGCATGCTGTCCTCTAGGCGAGGGCCTCCCCAACTGCTTCTCTTAACCCTGTAAGCTTTACCCTTTCCATTGTTCGGCTACCTGGTCTACCTCAAAGGCGCATTCATTTAGTCTTGAAAGGAGAATCAGTTTTCCATGGATTTTGTGAGTTTGGCTTTTGTATTTCTACTTTAGTGAATTTTCCTTGGCAAAAGCTCTGCTCCTGCCTGGGAGCTGATTGAGCTTCCGCAGAGCCAATATGTTCCTCCCTTCTCCCATTTAGACGCTGCCAAGAATTGCCTAACATGTGCCATGAGAAATTCAGCTGCACATAAAACCCCATTCATTAAATAAACAGTTAACTAAGCAACCCCTGGCAAAAGGCACAACTCATCTGACGTCTAAAGCACTTGGGACCTTCCAAAGGAAGTAATTAAAGAACGCAGTAAGAAGAAATACCTCAGTTCTTAGCAGTTATAATTGAAAAATAACAGTTCCCAAACTGCAATCTGTGTACTTCTTAGGGTTTTTGAAGTTAAAAATGAAGACCAGTTATATATGCTCAGATTTTCAACAAATTCAGAACAGGCCCACTACTGGAAACTAACGAAAACCTCTATTTGTATCAGTCTGTTTTTCTCTCAACTTATGTTGTCATTTGGATGCCTCTGACAATTTTATGTGACCAACACAGCAAGTGCTATTTACTTAACTGATGAAGTCTTTCAAAATGTAGAGCTCATAACACAAAACACAGCTTTACACTTTGGAAGTACGTCTGTCAGCATGGACATGGGACGGTCAGCTCCTCCTTGGGATTTTTTTTTCTTTGCATAAATGTAGTCACTTGTTTATGTAAATAATTGCATCTACAATTACGCACTTAAAATCTTAACATTCAAGAGCTCAGGCATTTGAAATCATAACTGGTACTCTTTCCTCAGTGCCCAGCATCAAGAGCTAGCCATAGGAAGGCGTAACACGCGAAACGAGTGCAGCCTCAGCATCTCCTTGGTTAGCGGAGGGGACGCCTCCGAGGGCGTGCAGAAGTCACCCAAGGCGTGCAAGGAGTCGCGCAGCAGTGCGGTGACTCTGGCGTGCGGGTGTTTGGATGTAACTATGAACGCAAACATAACCGTGGCGTGGCCTACCCCGCTCCTCACACCGCGGGCAGCCCGGCCTGCAGCCGCCCAGAAGCAGCTCGGCCCCGCGGAGCCCTCCGTCCCAGGTGCGCAGCCCCGCGATCGCGGCTGCCCTGCGAGGGGCGGCTTCTGCATTCCTTTCTGGCTCCGAGATCAAGATGCGGCTGAGCGGAGCAGGCAGCAGCCCAGCGAGGGCAGGAGCCGCACCGGGGCAGTCCAGTGCCGCAGGCCTCCGGCGAGGAGGGTTAACAGAATCTTGGCCTCGTTATTGGTGTCCCACTTTGTGAAAACAAGCCAAAGAAAGAAACCAGCAAACTAAAGCCCAGCGCCAGCCCTGGGGGTGCACTCTTGGAGCTGTCTAGTCCACCTGCACGGAGTCTGAACTACGCTGGCTCTGTGGCCTCGGCTGTGGCCTCGCCTCCTGCAAGAGCGGCAGGACTGAGCACAGCCTGTGGCTCCCCAGCGCCTGCCTCCAGGGAGGCACGCCTGCTCCTGGGGTCCTGCGGCAGGAAGGCAACCCAGGGCTGTGTGGGTGGGCAGGGGCGCACGCTTACAGTTACCTGCAGGCTTTCCCCTTCCGTACCTCTGTCTGTGGTTGTATATTTGTCCTCAGCTAATAATAAAGTACTTTTCAAGCACGAAAAAGATTCTCTGATAAATTAGAATAAAAATTATGTTACTTTGTGAGTGATAACTTCCCCCAAAATATAACTAGAATGCGGTTCCAAGAAAGACATAATTCCCTTTTTTTCCATTCAGAAGTCACTTTAAATGAATTTATATCACTAGCTATGTGTGAGAAGGCTATTATCAGAATGCCTTCAAGAGTTTTATTGCATTTTTGTCATATCCATTTAGAAAACAAATACCTCTGTATAAAGCAGCATGCAGATATTAATGGAAATGGCTTAACATATTATGGCATATTATGAAGCTATGAGATGGCACTGAGCCAATCGCAAAAGGCATCTGGAGACCTGGCTAGACTGTTCATGACAGAATCCTGTAAATGTAGGTATATAATATGAGGCAAACCTGACAAATTAATGGAGGGAAGACTTTCTCAAAATTTGTCCAAATTACAATAAGTGGCCACTGTGGGCCATCAGTTCGAATGCTCAGCCTTAGCAGAAGACAGAACATATTCAAACAGATTAAGCAGCCATACATGCACACATGTAATCAAGAAATAAACATTTGACATGAAAATATTGTGTCTATGATCTGCCTTGGGGGAAGCTCTCTCGGCTTAAAAGTGATGGACATAAAAACACTTCTTTCAGAAGTCAGCATCACGTGGAACTCCCGAAGCTGCAGTCGCCGTCATCCCCATCCACAGGGAAGACAGGCTTTCGAGGGTTAGTAGCGAAACTCGTGTGCATCCGTGCGCGTGTGTATATACACGTACACCCTAAATACAGCTACATAAAGTAAATTAGCTATTTTATATTTAATAACGACAAACTCCTTTTTCATAATTTTAGTGAAAAAGAAGCAGTGAGAGTTTCAAAACAGGTTAGTAGTACAGTTATAATAATTAATACATTGTATATTGTTGTCTTCATAGTAGTTATCCATAGTACAAGATGCAGACGTGATATCTTGTCTAAACACTATTAGTTCAAAACTTTCTTTTCATTGAACTAAGAGAAAGCAGCTGTATATCTATGCTATTTTGTATATGCATATATATAT
>NDGM010193423.1:0-32264 GCA_002564305.1 Octomys mimax | reverse complement strand
TCCATGAGTACAAACAGCCCTCAGTCACACACAACACAGACCTCACCCTCCATGTAGCAGAAGAGCTGGCCCCACAGGTCACCCTGGCTCTGGGGCTCATGGGAGACTCCTTTCTCTCACAGGCACCCCCCTGTCCACAGAGAACCAGAGCACAGAAGCCCGCTTTGCAATCATCAGGGTGGGCCAGTGAGCACAAGGGCAAGCTCAGGTCTGGAGTCATGCCAAGCGGAGGAGCCGGGCCGGGGAGCAAACCTCACGCGCTCCAGGAAACAGGTTCCTCACATCAGAGAGCACCAGGACTCACACTGCTGCGCAGAACAAGGGTGGCAGGAGGAGAGCCGGCACCTGTCAAAGCGCGTGTTGGGAAGGGGCCACGGCTGTTGTTATGACTACACTAATCACCTGCGCCAAACAAACCCTGCAATAAACCTCTCCAAGTAATTAGGAGCTTAACTGGTAATCAAAAATATTCTGTTCTTCATATGGAAGCTGGAATTGCTCTAGGGGTCTAATCTCCACATCTCCCAACTTGGGAGTTTTAAATTTCAAGCCCTGACACTTCTGCGATGGAGATCTTAGCACTTAATTACGTAGGTTTGGGTTCCAATGCAGAGAAAAAAGTCCTGCCTCGGCGAGAGCAGCGTCACAACACAAAACCATAAATTCACAAAACTCTTTGGTTCAGCAAAAACAACTAACACTGTGATCAAACTGGTTTAGCAGGAAGGGTGTTCAATTCTAATATAAATAATATGCACATCGAGGCTGGAGACCGAGCCCCAGCTGGAGGGCCCAGCTCTGCTCTGTGGCTGCCCACAGGGCTGTCCGCCTATGAGGGCAGCACAGGCATGCAGTCAACAGTGGGCACCAGCTGACAGGGACCACACAAGGACAGCATGCTCAGGCCATGGCCAAGATCAACGCCCATCCTGAAGAGGCACCCCAGGGACAAGGACCTGACCTTGTCCCACCAGCAGCACAGCCTGGCTTCCCATCTGGCTGCCTCCTGGGCAGCTCCTGGTCGGGTCTTGCCCTGATGGGCAAAGTTGGCACAAGGAAAACTGCATGAGATTCCATGTGAAAGGGCTCTCCTGGCCACACTCGCAACAGTGACAACGCTGGGCTGGAATCCAAGTGCAGAGTGACAGACTTCCTGGATCTTCTATCATTCTTGTGATAATGACATCTTCCCCCCCCCCCATTCTTTCAACCTGGCTGGTCTTGATCTCTTAATTAAAAAGTGTTGTGAGTGGAAGCTCTTGTGAACAGAAATGCTACTTGTTGCAACAGTGACTGATTCTACTAATAAGTGCTCAGCACTTTCATGGGCAGGAAAATAAACGGTGGGGTGGAGAAAAAGGAAAAAGATGAAAAACACTCTCACAAAAGATCTTAAAAAGAAAGCGCACCCCCTTAGCGTTGCGCACAGCTGACGCACCGTCCGTGCAGCCCATGCCGGGCTCCTCCACTCGCCAACGTTCAGTGACCACTGCCTGAGTGTGTGCAGGCCACAGTGACAGCAGGGTCGGGGGTGGCTGCGGCTCGTGAACAGAGTACATGGGGAGAGGCAGGGCAGGGCAGCTACGGGCAAGGATGCCCACCGCAGGGCTCCAGGCTGCCCTCCTTGCCCGAGGGCACCACTGAAGACATCTGTGCAGGGCAAGAGTTGGGCACCACAATGTGCCCCTGTTCAGGGCTGAGCCCAAGGGGTTCAAGATCTGGGGAGCGAGGGAGAAAGGGGTGGGCGCTCCTCGAGCCTGTAAAGACAACTCAGGGTGGCTGCACAGTCGCACCCCAGCCCACACTGCAGAGGCTGCAGGGCCCCGGCCTCTCTCCCCATCTGGGTCTTCCCCCCACTCCTGCAGACCCTACTATGGGAGAGCTGCTGGAGGGGAGGGTGTGTCCCCTCACTCTCCACTCCACCTATACCAACGATGTAAGGGGCACTGCAGCTCCGTAAGGTGCGCCAAGTGAGTGGCTTCCTCCCACGATCTGAAGAGCAGGAGAGTGGCAGCAAGCTGCAGGGGGCACAGGCTACAGCAGGATGCTTGCACCACTGAGAGCTCTCAAAGGCTTGCTGTCGGGGTTTAGAAGGAGGGCTGAGTACATACAGGACTTCCAGAACTCAGAGGCGCGTGCCAAGGCGTCCACTGAAGAACGTGAAAGAAGAAATTAATGCCAGCCTCTGGTTAGAAGAAATGCTCGAGCAGCTGCTGAGTTACAACAGCAAACCACGTCAGGTCTGCTTCTGCTAGTGACACAAGCTGAAACGGGCGCGCTCAGGCTGGAGGGAGTGAGGCCTTCTGCCCAGTATGGCTCACCGCCTTCCTCACTGCTTCTTATGCAAAAGCTCAGCATCTTCTTGGGAGAAAATAAAGAGTTTCCTTGTCTGTTTATTTTTTAAGATTTACTGGGGCACCAAACAGCTCAGTGGATTAAAGTGCCTGCTTAGGCAGAGCTCAGTGGCCGGGATTTCATCGCCAGGTGCAGTGCCAGCCCCGCGCCCTGGGCGAGCTGCGATGGCAACTGAGACTGGGCGTGGTGGGGGGAGCCTGAACACAGGCAGAGCACTACGAGTCCGATCTACGTGGTGAGACCCAGTTAGACCCTTACTAAAAATACAAAAAAGATTTATTTGGTTCAGGGTCTCCCTATGTAGCTCAGACTCCCCAGTGCTGGGATTATAGGCATGCACTACCACACCCAGTTTCAGTAGCCAGCTCGATGAGGGGCTGGCACAGCATGCAGTACTGGTGATCGAAGGTTCTTGCGCTCGCCAGGCAGGCATTTAGACCGCCAACCTATCTCCCTGGCCCAAGACTTTAATACTTAAGAGCTGTAGTTCCTGAAAAGCTACACCTGCCTCTGGAAGTTATAGGTGTGGTCTGTCTGTCAGGCACAGAGAGAGCATGCATTAGATCTTCGAGGGCCCCCAGGGCCCTGGCTGTCCTGACAAGCAAGCTTTCACCCACTGCTGCATCTCTACAGGGCAGCTGCAAGGCAGGACGGCCTCCCCACCAATCTCCTCAGGTCCAGGGCTCTGGCCACGGGTATCACCTGAGCCAAGGTGGGGGCCTGCCATGGATCAGCTCACAGGGCACTCGCTGCACTGGAGGATGAGCCCCTCACCACTTCCTAAAGAGGGAGGTAGCCCCAGTCTCAGCTCGTCTCGCTGGGGGCTGGCAGCACAACTGCTGTGAGTGAGCCTTGCATGCCGAGTCACAATAAGCTGAAGATGCAGGCTGATCGTAAATCCATTACACTGATTCACTCCCTTTATCTAATTAAGTCAAAAATAATCCCTCCATGGATAAGCAGGTATTTAAATCAATCAGCAAACATTTTCTCATTCCGATCATGAATAAAGGAGCCGGAGGGGAAGAGCGATGGTGTGGGGAGACCCCACTCGCCCTTGGAGGCCTCGGTTAACCACGGGGAGGAAGGTGATGTTCACCCCATGCTGGAAATACTTCCCCGGAACAAAAAGGGCCCCCAGAAAGTTCCAGATAACCGCATGCAGCTGCAGATAACAGCACAGCATGCAGTACTGGCGATGGAACCCAGGCTCATCCTATGAACCCAAGAACACGCGGTCGGCCTCAGGGACTCTCAGGGCAGACACATCAGGCAAAACCCACCCGGTCAGAAAATCCTAGCCCCAGGGGAAACTGGTCTGAGCTGCCGCATAAGAAGGTTCAAATAACTATAAGCAAAAAAAACAAGTGAGGAAAACATTCTAAATTGATCATAGGCTGAGGATTCACAAAAATAATCTACGAAGAGTTATCTCTCAATAAGAAACATATCTAAGTAGGCCAAACAAAAAATGAAGCAAATACACTTTAAAGTCATATTTTAATCATTTATTTATTTATTTATTTGGTACAAGGTCTCACTACACAACTCAGGACTCAAACTGATCCTCCCGTCCCAACTTCCCCCAGAGTTGGGATTACAGGCATGTGCCACCACACCTGGTTTCAGTGGCTTCCATGGCACAGGGCCAGCACAGTATGTGGTACTGGGGATCAAACTCAGGTCCTTGCACTTGCCAGGCAGGGCCTCAGACCACCAAGCTATCTCCCGGCCCTAAAGTCATAGGTAAAAGGAAGGCACTTAAAAGCACGAAGCCATGATCAACACTGCTAGCGACGAGGTCAAATGAATTCAATACACTAACACATACCTGTTCACCAATGAACTGTCCTGGATTTCAAAGCTTAAAATAGTACCTATCAATGCGAGCCGTAAGAAATAGGTCATTCCACCACCAGGGCCACTCAAAATGCAACCCCTGCCAAGGGGCCACATAGAACAGTCACAAAGCGGATCCAAGTCCCTAGAGGTGCACAGAGCCCAGGAACCCAGCCCGCACAGCAGGCACCAAATGGGGGCTACCAGTACCCAGAAGGGCACAGCCCCGGGCCTTTCGATGGCATGCACACTCCATGCGGCAGAGACAGGCCTGCCAGCCTCGGCTGTCAGAAAGAGCCCTGGGCCTCCAGCTCTGACATTCCTGCAGGGTGGCCCTCCTGGGGCCATTTACCAAGAGGAAGCCCCTTCCTCAGCCATCCGGTCTTCAGTGAGCCAGAGGCAACAACCCGATGCGCTGCTCCCGCCGTGGGCCACTTACGGCCAGCATTCACAGGGACTGGGCAGTGCTGCTCGCTGGGCCAGCACGAGGCTCAGTGCTCCAAGACTGACCCAGGCTGGTAGCCAAGGCTGGGCAGCACTCAGCACAGCTGTGGGAAAGACTCCCGTGGTCAGTCAGGCCAGTGACGCAGCCCACGGCTACGCTGCTGCAGCCTCAAGCCGCCCTGATGCCCATCGACCAGACACGGACACATCAACACACCCAGACCTCTCCATTACGTTGCACAAACGGACCACAAAAGGAAGTAAAAAACTGCTTACATTGTAACTATCCCAACTGGACGGGATATAATCACAGAAAGGATACAAGGCCACTCTACCAGAGCAAACATTGGACAGACAGTCCATGGATTACAGCACAAAACCAAAACAAAATGAGATCGCTTCCTTCAACTTTTTTTTAAAGTACACTTCCATCCAAAATAATCAATTGGCCTGGCTCCCCAATTTGTCAACAAAGAGAAAGGTATACCCCTGAGAAGAGTTACCTTTAAGGGCCTGCCTTTAAGAAAAAAGGCCTTCCCTTCATACCGGTCCAACACTGTCCTGGCTCCAGGCTGTGCCAATTCTGCATGTCAGCAGGGTCGGAAGCCCCCTCTGCACTAAAGGGCACGACCCAAGGAAAAGCCATCCCACCACCACCACCCCCACCACCCCATCCCCCATGTCCCTGCCCCCCCACCCCTTCACCCTCTTCCCAAGTGACAAGTGTCCCTAAGCAGCTCCGCCCACTGTCCCCTCCCGCCCTGAAGGTGCTTCACACAAAGTGTGTTTTGGCTCCCTCATCCAGCCTCCCACACAGGGTGGGACCAAAGAACCTAGGTTCTGACCAAGTGCAGCCCAGCCACTCTGCACCTGCCAGAACATCATGGGGTACAGCTGACAGTCCAACGGGCCCAACTCTCAGGCTAACCCACCACTGGTCACCCACTCCCAGGTCCTGGCGTTCTGGCATCACAAGTGAACACCTTTCCACAAGCCACCAAGGCACATTCAGCACCTGCTGGACCAAGACCAGACAGCAGAGGCGGGCCAGGGTGACAGCTCACAGGAGCCAATGACCCCAGGCTCCTCCCACCAGACGGTGCCCGCAGTGGCACCGTCTCTCCCAGCTGCTGAGGTCCACTGAAGAAGCCCCCAACCCTGGAGAGCCAGGGTGCCACGTCCTCTGGACCGCAGCTTAGAAGAGGGGGCAGCAGCACAGCCCTAAATGCAGACAGGCCCGCATGGCCCAAAGCCTCACTGCAGGCTGTGGCTCCCGGCCACAAGTAGCAGAGCCTGTCCCGACAGCAGAACTGCCACCACGCGGTCTCATGTTGGGATTCAGTGAGGGGAGCACGGCAGCCACCGGCCTCACAGGCTCCCGAGCGGCCCAGCCCATGGGGCAGCAACCCTTCCATCTCCATGAACAATGGTGCGCGATGCACTGAGGACAAGGAAGGCAGAGGACAGATGGCTGCTTCGGGGCCCGAGACGCGGACTGAGAAAAGGAGTGCTCCTGGCAAGGCCAAGGACTCTGCACCTGAGGGTGCGCGCATCCTGCGGCAATGAGACGAGAGGCACTTCCTCACAGAAAATCTGAGGAGCCTAAAGTACCAAGGCAGTGGAAAATCAGTCAGCTGCCACACAGCCGGGAGGTTACTGTACCTCGACTCCACACACTTAGGTTCAGCCAGCTTTGTACTGACTGCACTGACGAGAGTCACACCGTGAGCGTGCGCCCTACTGGAATCTGACATCCAGAGTGAGGACTTTCCAGATCACAGAGCTCTCTCCTCTGGCGCTGCAGACATATCTAGAGAGCTGGCAGTGGCCTGGGCTCTGCAGCACCATGTCCACGCAGGTTGGCTGGCCCCGTTTCACACACTGCACTGTCACAAACAAGGCCCTAATGAATATCGATCCCACAGAAGGGATGTGATCCTCACTGAGGATGACTTCCTGAAGAAAAGCTCCTCAAACAGAACTGGAAGGTGAACGAGCAGTATGTGCCAGGGCTCCTGACAAATCCGGGTTAAACGAGAGCGAGCATTCACAGGACAGCCAGCGCCAGGGCAGGAGCACGCACCTCGCAGACCTCCTTTCATCTTCGCACGCCGGAAGGTAAACAACGTCTCAGCACTAATAAGGGTCAATTTGTATTCTGTACTTTCTGCTAAAGTCAAGCTTTCTTCCCCTACAAAAATGTCGATGTTCCCCAGCCAGGGCGTACCGACAGCTGCACCCTCTACAAGAAAGTGCTCTCCTCTGGGCTGGGGCCACCTCATGTGGACCCACACAGCAAGTGCCCTCCCAAGATCTACAGGAGCCTGCAAGCACCTTGAAAAGACATGCGTGATACTAAGCTGCTAAAACTAAAGTGGCCCAGGAAACCTGTCCACAGCAGCGCTGCCTGACCAGCAGCCCCCATGAGCAAGGAACAGCTCCCCGCACAGCTCTGCCATTCGGAAGAACAGCAAGGGTGTTTGTGTGCAGGCCCTACTCTACCTGCCGGGCCTGGGGCCCCAGAGACCCAGGGCGCCGACAACGGCCAGCAACAGATGCTGCGTGAAGAATCCTGGTCTCAGATCAAAATAAAAGACAGAAACAATAAAGCTGATTTTTAGCAAATGGGATGGGAACCTAGGGACGGAGGGAGGGGAAAGCAAAAAGGGGAAGGGGAAATACAAGAATGAAAGGGTGTTCTATACTCGCTCCTCACAGTGCACGTACTCACCATGTACTGCAAACATGTACTAATAAAGAAGTTATTATAAGAAAAACCCATGGTCTCTGTCAAGCCACTTACCTGAAGGAAAGATTCTGAGTCTCTTCATCGTGTTTATGTTGTCATAACAAAATGCAGAACTGGGGAGCAGGCATGAGACGCTCCAAGCTGCACAGAAACCTGGACATGTGACTGAGACAGAGATTACAAATTGCTGATGTCTCTGAGCTTGTTTTCAGTGACAAACAGCTCAGAAGACTGGCCACCAATGCCCCAGGCACAGAAAACCACCTGCAATGTGAGTATAAAATGACACAAATGCGCACACAGCCAAAGCAGCTGGGTCCAGAGAATTGGTGGTGGGTGAACTCAGACAGGTCCACTGTCCTTGTCCAAAGGAAAAAATAAAAAGAAAGTGGAAGACGGGGCTTGTAATCCCAGCACTGAGGCTAAAAACAGGAGGATCACTATGAGTCCAAGCTATATAGTGAAACTTTGTACCAAAAAGTTTGTTTTTTTTAAAAGTGGAATTACTAACATTCCTTTGTAATATTTTCTAAAATACTTCGCTCATTTTTAATACATGAAACTGTTCTAACATATTGGTATGAAAAATATGTTGGCTCAAAAGCAGTTAAGAAATCAGAGTGCAAGCTGCCAAAGATAAACTGCCACTAGCACTACTTCTTAAAAAGGGGAGGACAAGGCCCAAAGTCTCAGGGATCTAAACAGGCCAAGACTTCATGAGCCAAAACTCAAACTTCAAGACGTGCTGGGTATCATGTTGGCATTCAAACTGTGTTAGGTTTCACGCTTTTAGAGCAAAGGTGCTCCACCTATGAAGTTTAAGTGAGTATTCCAAAATCCTGGCAGGGTGTGGAGGGGCCTGACGTGATCCCAGCACTCCAGCGAGAGAATTGCAAGCTTGAGCACAGCTTGGGCAATTCAGTGAGACTGTGACTTAAAATGATATAGCTCAGTGCGAAGTTGCTAGATTCAATCCTCAATACCCATCAATCAATCTAACCATCCATCAAAATAATCTCTGAAATCCAAAATACTTATTCAGCAACTAAGTGTTTCAGATAGGAAGTACTCGGGCATGTCTGTATCAACCAGTGGTATAAAGTCCTCTCCTGGTGAGGAGTCCTATGCTTGGGTTTCTGGGTTTTGTCTTGAGTAAACAGATACTGGTTGGGTATCTCTCCATGCTCTGTGGTGAACACAGAGTAAGGAGCTTGGGCCTGTCCACATCAGGTCAACCTGAGGGTCCTACACCATTGGTCAAAAAGATGTAAAGAAAAAACAGATTTCAAAACACACGCCTGCAGTTTAACACAGCAATATACAACCCGCCACCAGGGTCAGAGGACAGGAAATGTGGGCTTGCCATGTGTTGTTAGAGGCAGGTGAGAAGAATCTGCCACCCTGGAGCAACAGAACAGACTCAGGGCCCTCTGCTTCCGCACCAGGGCCACCTGCACCACACGGCTGGCCTCCCCCAGATGCCCACGGAAACCAATTTCGGTCTTCAATACCATCTTCAGTGCAAGAAACCAGATCCATGTTTGGGGCAGGAGTCTGATGAGGAAAACAGAGCCCTGCAAGGTCCCAGGGGCAACCCTGAAAAGCTGAACCAGAAGCCCAGGAGCCAGTGACCACCACAGAGCCAACGGTGACACAGGCCAGCCCTCGGATGAGCGGAAGCCTGAAGCCAGGGGCCAGGCCAATGAGCGCAGCATGCCTGGGCGAACTCACTGCACCGCTCAGAAGGGAGGCAGCATCGGTGCCAAATGCAGCCTTGGTGCCAGCGGTGAGCTGAAGCCCAGCAGAGGCAGAGGAAAGAGAGGCTGTGGCCTTCGGGCAGAGACGAGCGCTGCCTCCACGGCTGGCCTCCCTGTGCGGCTGCTCACAGTCTGGAGGCCACAAGACCCAGGGCTAAGGTCATATTGGTGAGCACCTCACGCTGCCCCAGGCAGCCAGCAGAAGCACAAGTGTACACAGGAGCGGGAGGGAGGACCAAGGGTAGATTAATGCCACCTCTTAAAGGCCCACCTCTTGGCACTGCTAGGTTGGGATTATGCTCTTCTCCAGCCCCTGAACAGCAGGGACACATGCAAATCACAGCACCTGGGCGGTCCATAGATGGAGCAAGGACAGAAAGGTGCTTCATAGAAGAGGTACACCCTCGTGTCCACGTTGCAACACTCAGCCCTGCTCCTGCAGTCTGCAGCAGAGTCCTGATGCCTGCCGGGAGGCCCCTGCTGTAAAGTTTCGGTCACAATGAGCAAACCCTTGTGCCAAGTAGAAACAGGGACTCCTTGAGAGAAGACAGGGGCTGAAGGGCTCAGTCTGACTAAACGAGCACAGCCTGGTGGCAGCTTGGTGGCCAGAGCAGAGTGGGCAGAAGGAGGCCCTCTATGTGCACATGCAGGGACCCTGCCTTGAAGGACAGGTGGCCATGCAGCCATGGGACAGACAGTATTAGGATGCTGGGTGCAGGGCTACCGGGTCAAGCTCAGTGTGGGGCTGCGGTGACCAAGTCTACGAACACTTGGGGATCTGGACAGCCAGCTTATAGCTCCCAGCCACAATGGGAGCCAAAATGACCCTTCATCTGCCGATAAAAGACTCAAGGCCTACAAAACTCCATGAGACCATGACCAACCAAGGAGACCGTCACACAGACATTTAAAGAAATTGAAGTCCTTGGGCTCCTCGATTAGAGCCTCACCCACCACAAGGGCTGCTTGCAGGCTGTGCCCTCCTCAAAAGCCTGGGCCCCGCCTGCCAGCAGCTCCCACCCCACCACACCCAGGGCCTGGGAACCAGGCTCTGCAGCCAGACAGAGGAAGTGTCCTGAGCCTCTGCCTGGAATGCCCCACACTCAGGCCTCATGGTCAGCCAGTGTCCACGTGAGCACTGTGGGATGCCCTCTCTGGGCTGCAGGGGCCCACAGCTAACAAGTCCTTGGTGGAGGCAAGCAGGACACCAAGCAAGCAGGAAAGGGTACATTCTGCCTCCTCCTGGGCAGTAAGGGGTGCAGCCTGCTCCCTCCTGGGTGGTAAAGAACGAACTCTTTCTCCTTTTGCAGGTGTTGTCAGCACTTACGAGGGAGAAGATTTAATACAGGACACATAATTTATAAGATTATTTTATAGGGCCAGTGAGATAGCTCAGTGGTCTAAAGTGTCTAATTAGATAAGCACACAGTGACCTCAGTTTGCTCCCCAGCACCACATGCTAAGCTGCCCCCCCAAAAAAAATTATTTTATAATAGTAACTCAAAGAGTCAAATGCAAAAGAGTGAAGGAAATCTGTTCACACGCTAAAGGCCTAAAGAATCCAGCTGAGGGCCCGGATCCCACAGCAATGTCCTGCATGCGTCCAGCTAAAAGCCTACAGACCATGGCAATGCCCCCGCCCCATGAAACTAACTTGAGGCCCACAGCCCACAACAACGTCTTTTGCAAGTCTGTATCAAGCAGCAGCACTGGAAAGGCCCAAAGATCAGTGGTGGGAGCCAGGAAGTCTGCGCCAGCGGCATGAAGAGTCTGTGCCAGAGGCTGAGGCATGTGCCCTGGAGTGAGGAAGTCATACCCAAGGTAAGGACTAGGGCTCCCCTAAAAAGAACTATAGCCATCTTCAATGACAGCAAGAACTTGAGCTTCCCCAGTGATAGCAGCCAAGTTCTTATCAGGAAAATCAGCATGACAAACTTTCCCAGGACAATCAACAGCACATACTATCTTCCCCTCCATTTCTCCATGTATGCTGTTGGCAATAACCGTCAGGTGGGCTCTACTACACCCAACCCTAGGACCCCTCATGCTGGGAGAACCCCCAGCTCAGCAAACCAACTCATGCTCCTTCTGGAGTCCACACAGGCTTGATCATGGAGCTGTCCTAGCCTCCATCTCTGGAGTTACATGTCCAGGAGAGGAGGGTGGGGGTTCTGCAGCCCTCAGGCCATGAACCTAGCAGCTGGACTGGGGCACAACAGCCAGTGGGGAGACACTCCAACATCATCACAGCGATGTCCGTACCCGTCTAGTCCCTCAGCTTAGGGGCGACCAAGCCCACTGAGCAGAGGAAGGGGTCCTGCCTTGTTACTCCAACTCCTGATGTAGTTTGGGGCACACCCTTCCTAGGAACACTTCGGCATAATACATGATGCTTGCACATAATGTGGATATATAGAAATGTATAAAAAGGAAAAATAAGGCACCCACCCAGCAGTATACAGACATGACTGACACCATGGCACGGTATGGCTTATAGATCTGCCAGCTCAGACTGCTCTGACAAAATACCACAGAGCAAGGAACGTAACCAACAGAAAAGGGGTCACCTCCCAAAAGTACTCGAGCCAGAAGGCTGGTCCACGAGGCCGGCCTCTCTGGTGGGCCTGTGGGGCCCACTTCCCATATCTCTGTGTGGTCCTCCCACTGTCGTGGACACTGGTCCCTGAGGATTAGGGCACAGGTCGTGGCCTCATATTACCTTCATCTCCTCTGCAAAGACACTCTGTCCAACATGCTCGAGTCCAAAAGTCCAGATTTCAACATCCAAACTTTGGGGAAACAGCTGACTCCCTGATACTTTTTAACAACCAGGGTTGAGGTTTAATATGAGGTTTTCTTCCCTGTTGTTTTACGTGTACTCTGTTCATTTATACATTTGGAAGAATCTTTCATGAGGTCTGTTCAAGGCGACGTGGGAAGCACGCACAGCCAGGGCTCGGGTCCTCAGCGGACAGGCACTGGGTGTGTCTGCAGCACCCACGCCAACCACAGGGCCCACACCGGTCTCTGCACACCTTTCCCACCTCCTAGGGCCGAGCACTGACACCCTGCAGCAGGCGGCCAGCTGCCTCCTGGTGTGGCTGTCGCGCAGACACCAGAGTGTCAGCCTTATCCCACCTGAAAAGCAGTACCATCTTTTTAATCTTTGCTGTCTGATAGACTAAAATAGAACTGCATTATTGGTTCAATTTGCATTTTCATTACTGTGTAGCTAGACTGTGTTTCTAGTTTATTAGTCACTGGTGTTTCCTCTTTGTAACATCTCTGCTTATTTCTAAGAGGGTTTTCCACTATGTATATTTGTCCCCACAAACCTAAAAACGGCTCGCCAAGATGACCATGACCACAGGCGCAGACAAGGAGGCAGAGCAACACAGGCTGACGTCAGGTGCAGGAGCAGCCCCCCTTGCAGCGAACTTCTGGTCCCGTGAAGTCACTCTCACATCAACACGAAAGGGAACTGAGAGTAGGACACCACACTCGGGCATCGGAAAATAATTTATTTTGCTTGGCCTTTCTTACTCAATTCAACATTAGTGTACTTTTAATCAAATATATCAATATGTACTAATTAACCCTGCTTTGGGTAAGACAAAATTAACAAACCACTTCAATAATAAATCAAAAAACTATAATTAGTATTTTAATTTTTTATAAGTAACATACCATGTAACACTAGACTGAATATTATATTACCACCATATAATTATACCACAACTTATTATACAGCCCATCCTTAACACTGTTATTAGACTCATAAAATATGCTCCCAGAATGAGAAAAAATAGCTGTCAAGAACCGCATCTTATTATTCAACTATTAAACTTTCTTAATCATCAATCAATTTAATTGCTTCTGACATGGGTTATAAATAACATTTTGTGGTTCAATAAAATACCACAGGGGTAACCCCTTCACTCCCAAAGCTGATGAGAAATTCCTCCTTGATTATTTGGATATGATCTCGTTATCCTGTACAGGAATTCAATCATTTCCATCTCAATTGCACTGAAAATTTTGAAACATTTGGCCAATATATGCAAAACCTGTTAAGAAGTCACTGTACTAAACCATTCAATGCTATTCCCCTCAGGTCCCTGACAGGAGGTGGCCCACTGGCTCTGGCCCGAATTGGGGTGAATTTGGCCTCAGCGCTTCTCTGAGCTTGGGGGTGGGGCTGCCATCCATCCTCTGCTGCAGGCAGCAGTGTCCCTGGCTTCTGCTGGGCAACCAGGACTGGAGGAACAAGAGGAACCACAGAGAGTGGCCCAGGTCCCAGCTGAGTGAGGAAACATAAAGCACAATTGTGAGGATGAAAGGAGGACTCCACTCACGGACCAGGCTCCTGTGCTCCGCTGGCTGTGACCCAGCAGCCACCGAGCAGGCCGCAGGGGATGGCGCGCACACAGCTCCTCTCTCACAGCCCTGCTGAGAGGACCTAGGAGCCCGGAAGATCCACATGCCAGACTGGCCTGCCCCTTCTCGGCACGCACAGCACTGAGGTCACTGACGATGTGACCAAATGCAGGCCTGAGACACCTGCAAAGCAACACCCAGCACGCACAGCAGAGATGGCCACAGCACCTAGACGGCTGGCCGGCAGCACGTGGAAAACCAGCTTCCTGAGTCTCGTGAAGACAGAGGGCCAGGGCCGGAGAGATAGCTCAGCAGACTGAGCGCCTGCCTAGGCAAGCACAGGGACCAGGGTTCGATCCCCAGCACCACATGAGCCACGAGTCCCGCCCCCAGGCTTGCTGAGCCACCTATAATCCCAGTGCTGCAGAGGCTGAAAACAGGAGAATCACTCCGAGTCTGAGCTGTGCGGAGAGACCCTGTACCAAATACTACATAAAGTCAGAGGACCAAGGCATGCAGCCTCCAGGGGAGGGGAGAGCCTGCCCTGCTCAGACAAGGGGGCTCACAGTCTGCATGGAGGAGGGGGCCAGCTGACTTGGAATACTACACAGCTCACTAAGCACACCCACTATGGAAACCAGCAGAGACCCCTGCAGACTGAAAGTAGAAATTCCACTTGACACAGCCAGACCTGTCCCGAAGATCTCCCTGGAAGAATTAAAGACATCATACTATACGGATGCCTACAGACCCATCCTTCACCACGGCTACGCTCTGGAGACAGCCGAGGTGCCATCAATAGACCAAGGGATAAAAAACATGTAGGATCCATTCACCACAGAATGTTATTCAGCCATAAAGGAGAACACACTCATGTCATTTGCAGGAAAATGTGTCGGAACATAGACCACAATACTTAGTGAATTAAGTCAGACAAGGAGTGAAGTCTGGTAAATTCTTATATGAGAAAGCTAAAATGTAAATAAGAAATTCATAAAGTAGAGAATGCAGGAAACAAGGAGATGAGTGAGGGGCAGGGGAGGAGGGTGGCTAAGGGGCGCACAGGATGAAGGTGATCAGGTAACCAAGAGGTCATGTGCATGCCGACTTCCCCAAACAGGCCCATCACACACAGCCTCTGGCCCATGCTCCCTCGGCAACATGGGCCCTGTCCCCCACAGCCCTTCCCCCAGCCACCAGCCTGCTCCCTTGGGGTCACTGCCAGGCTGTAGGCCCCACCCTCCTCTTGCTCCCAGACACAGGTCCTTGAGGACACCCTGGAAGCCCTGACCCAGTGCCCAAGTTGACATCCCATGAGCACTCCTGTCCAAACACAGTAATAACCACGCCTCCTGTCCCCAGTGAAACATGCAAACATCTAGCATGGAAGCAGACGGCGCATGTGGATGTGTAATCGTGCAACAGTGAAGCCACCTGCATGCCAGGGCAGACCACAGAGAAGGAAAGGGCTGAGAAGGAGGGCTGAGAAGACATCGTGAGAACCAACACCCAGGCAGCAGAGGGTGAGCACAGCAGACCAAGGCATCAGAGGAGACAGTGAGGAAGCCGACGGCTCGATGTCCCGGGGCTCCTGAAAGAGAACGCTCTCCATGGTGCGGAGGAGCTTGACAAGCAGGAAGGCTGACGGCATATGGGCGAGTGGTCACCAGCAGCCTCCATACGGGCTTGCGCATGATGCCCAGAGGGCCACCGCGCCCCCAGGGCAGACAGCCCTGACCTGGGCTGTAGGGCTCAGGAGAACACGGCTTGTTCTCATGCCAGCAGCCTCCTCCGGCCGGCTTCTGCCCTTACAAGAACTGTACTAGCTCTAGCACGCTTCCATGATTTCCAGAGAATAAGAGGAGGCAGGTGCCACCACTTCCTTACCTGCCCTAGTGGCACAGCCTGCACTGTCACCTATGGAGGCGCTAAAGGACGAGGCAGCGAAAATAAAGATACTCCCTTCAAAATAAAGCTGCACATTTGAGCCCTCTGCTCCAAGCGGCACAGATTCCATGGGTTATCAATCAGCTCTAGGAATTTTGTATGGATCTGAAACAAAAAACCCATCCATCACACTGAGACATTTGTCCCCTTCCCGCCTCACAGCAGCTGGACAGCAAACCAAGACTCCTCCCTAACGACACATTATCACAGAGTCAAGCTCTGAGGACACAAAGGCCGCATCAAAGGCAGAGATGCCACACCTGGCAGGACCTGCAGCCCTGTGGATCCGGACTGCAAGCGCTCCGGCAGTACAGCTGGACCAACACTGTCAGTCCGCACTGCCCTGGGCCAAACTGCACGCCCCTTCATTATCCTCTGGAAATACATAATACATGAACCATGCAGCCAGCTGTGAAGGTCCAAAATTAGACGCTGCAGCGCAGCCCCAGAAAATGCTATCATTTTAGAATGTTCTTCTGAAGCAGTTTTGTGCTTTATTGGCAAACTGGTGTATGATTATTGCAATAATAATGATTTAAATATAAATACCATTAGTGCTATAATAATAATAATGCACACGCACTTTGGGATTTCATTTCAAAGACTTCACAGCACTCCCACATACTCGGGGGAAGGAAGGCTGGAAGGACCTCTGGGTGTGCGGATGCTGAGTCTACCGCACAGAGGTAAACGGTGGGTGGGCCGAGGCGACACACAGGGACAGACAGAGGCTGGGAAACCGAGGTGCTTTTCACCCACAGACATGTGTGCATGCAGACACACATCCTTGTAGAGACCCACACTCCCATGTCTGAGGACAAACCCAGGTCTGGACACTTTGAAAGAATGTGAGGAACAGGCACTAGAAGGAATTTCTCTAAAGAAGAACAACAGGATTAAAACTCCACTCGCAGGGTCAGCCAGATAGCTTAGTGGACTAAAACGCCTGCTTAGGCAGGCTCAGCGACCAGGGTTGCTGTGCCAGCCCCACCCCAGGGCACACTGAGACTGGGCATGGTGGCTTGCACCTGTAATCCCAGCGCTTGGGAGGCTGAAAACAGAAAGACCACTACGAGTCAGATCTGTGTAGTGAGACACCCTGTAGACCCCGTACTAAAAATTTAAAAAAAAAAAAAATTAAAAACCTCCATTTGCAACCTGTTCAGAAAAGCAGATGCCCCTGGTGGCCAGCCCCAGCTTTGTCATTCCTGCACCCTAGCTCGGCACACACCAACATCTAGTCGGTGAAGGCTCCACAAGCACCGTCCCCTCCACTCAGTCGACATCAGCCCACACCACCCAGCATGCACAGGTCAACGGCAGCTCTGTCACCACACAAGCTCCCATGATCCCTGGTGGGTTCTGGGAACCTCCTGATGGGATGTCACTGGGTCTATGCCAGAAAGCTGGGACGGGAAGTCACCAGCATGACAGCTGGCTCTGACCTCCAGCAAGCAGGAGGAGAGAATAGGCCATAGCTCCCTGAGCCTTTCGCCCCAGACAGAGCCTTGCACTTGGCTGCAGACACACGGCCCTGAATGGCAGGCAGTGAGCTGCTATGGCCCTGCGTCTGTCTACCCGACAGCCACACTGCATGAACCCAGTGCATGGCAGCACCGACCCGAGACTGCCTACCCGCACGCAGAAAGCAAACACCTCGGAGTCAGCTTGACTCATCTGTCTCATACCTTCGAATCCATCAGTGAATCAGCTGTGCCTTCAAACCAGTGTCTGCCACCACACATCACCACCTCCATGGGCAGCCCTTTGTTCCAAGCCACTCTCCATCCCCTCCCACCAGGGTAAGCACAATACCCTACGCTCCCCAGCCCAGTCAGCCTCTCCCTCCAGCCCATTCTCATCTCATTCCCAGACGTGCCAGGCCCAGGCTCTGGCCACCAAATGGTGGGGAACACCGCCTCCCTCCTGGCCCACTGCAGCCACATGAGCCCTGCGGGTCCTCCGCTCCGTCAGCTCAGGGCCTCCTCACAGTCTGTGCCCACAGGCTTCTCTGCAGCTGTGTGTTCGCAGCTAGGCCCGCTCACCACAGGGCTGCCTGCTCTGTCAGAGACCTGGCAGCGTCCTGCTATGGAAAAAAAAAAAAACACTTATTTCTTTCTCCTCCACAATTGCCACTTTCTTATTCAATATACACTTTAATGGCTCCTTTTATGTACCCCTCCCAAAAGAGTAAGTTTCTCCAGCACTGAGATATTTTGTAAGGAGGTGGATGACACCCTACAAATTTAGCAGCCAGAGACCAATTCAGATGCTTCGAGGAAATGACTCTCACTCTGTCACCAAGTAAGCACGTCTGGGAACTTCCTGAGTCCATCTGAGAACATCTCAAGAGGCCCATGTCCAGCCGGCCCCATACCCACACCATGCCACGTGCAGTGCCAGGGGAAGGGGGGCAGCCACAGTAGAGACCAAGTGGAAGCAGGGCTTCACCACCTCCTCTCTGGTGGCCTCGGGAGGGCAGGCTCTTCTGGAGTCCGTCTCCTCATCTGGAAGTGAGACAACCGACGACTGGGATGATCACACGGTTCCCTCCAGCGTGTGGCCTCTGGCTCCCTGCACGAACCAGTCAGTGCGCCTGCCCTCACAGCCGCGCCTGTCCCAGGCATCCCAGCGTGCCTTGGGCTGCAACCTCTCTGAGGCCAGTTCCAAAGGCAGCTCTCAGAAGTGACAGCATCAGGATGAGCTGAGAGCTCTCACATGCAGCCAGTGCTCCTCCCTCCTAGGCGAGCCATCATGCCTTCCTAGAGCAGGGAACTCTGCCTCTTGGAAGACCAGTTTATCAGCATGTGATTTTCCCAGGGGTAGAAAGCCAGGGGCAAATTCAGGCTCTGTCCTCTGCCCCTTCTAGCACGTCTGTCCTTCATCAAAGAGAGCACAGGGTGCCCACAGGTCTTCAGCAGGCTGGTCTGCCCGTGTCATTCTCGCCAGCACACAGAGCTCATGCTACATGGCACACATCCAGGCTCCTGGTTACTGTACACACACATGCATGTTGCAGTGGGGCATGCCAGAGGCATCTGGCTCCATGGAGAACAAGTAGCCCAGCGCTGCCTCACAGGGGCTCTTCATGGCAACGGGGTGGCTCTGAACTATCACTTCAGCCTTTTCATGAAGGACTAACTCCTGCCTCACTCCCTTACCCCTAAATCAAAGGTTTCTCCAGGTGAGACAAGCAGAGGCTGCCAGCACAGAGCTCCTGGCGACATCTGCAACGATGGCCCAGTGGGCAGGGGGATCTGGCTCGGTAGGACCTCGCTGGGGCCCTAGTGGGGCACAGGTCTGGGTGAAAGAGCCTCAGAAGCCCAGCCCCCGGGGAAGTCTCTAGGAGCATTAACAAGAACGCAGGCCTCATACTCACAGCCATGATCAGGTACAAAAACAGCTCTTCCTTGGTGAGCACTCAAGGGCTCTGGAAGCTACTGTGGCGACTGCTTTCACAATGTCCCAGCCTGAGAAAGAAGGGCAGGGCTGCCACCCGACTCTCAAGTTCAGAGCTACAGTGGAAACCATGACTGTTTAAGCAGCTTGATTTCTTATGTGTACTCCTCCGCCTAAAGTGTTCTACGTGAAGGCACACAGGTTTGTTTTGTTTGCTTTGTTTTGTCAGTCTCTTTCGCTCATCTCTAACACTCAGCCCTTCATCCCCGCGGCCTTCCAGGAGCATGTTTCCTAGACAACACACGGTCCCTCAGAACAGCTCATTTATGCAATTGTTCAGAGAGCATCCTTCCCTCACTCACAGCTGGCATAAAAAGGCGAGTTTTTCAGGAGAGCAGGATTCTAAAAGCCCTGGAAATTTTTCTACATCTCTCTTGAGGGAAAAAGCTCACCAGAAAGGTCCCCTAAGTTATGACACAATGAAAAGCTGACTCTCCAGGCAGAACAGGTAGGCTGGCAAGCAGGCAGGCATGGGGTCAGGCTGCTCAGGCAGAAGCCCACCCGCCACGCCCACCCCCTCTACCACTCGTGCCTGGTGAGGCAGGGACAGCACACTCACCAAGGCCCAGCTGACATTCGCAGAAATTCAGGACACACACGCGGAGAGACAGACAGGCAAATGGTGAACAAGGCAGCCCCACCAGGCCCAGAAATGTGCCAAAACCTAATCAGGGCAACAGGAAGGACAGAGCTGGCTGCAGAACTTAAAAGGCTGGCGCCATCTCTGTCCCACTGGCCACACCAGGCTGCTCCCCCGAGAGGCTGACCAACCTCAAAGAGCCCGCTGCCCCCGCAACTGCACCAGGACAGGCTAGGGGGCTGCAGCTGCGCCTCTCTAGTGCAGGGCAGTGGCTGCACTCTGAGGACCGCTGGCAGCAGCCAGCCTGAGTGGCTAATCTGATGCTTCAGAGTGGACAGGAAAGGCCCCTGAGCCACATCCACCAGGGGTGCACCCGAGATGCGTGAGCAGGGGCCTGCCTGCTGATGTGGCCCGCAGACCCATCACACCTCGGGCTGCTGTGAGGTCAGTGTTCCGACGGCCTCACCAGGCACAGGCAGTCACTTCCGAGGTGAGGGGCGAATCATGGGGTGAAAAGACTGCGCACGCAGCTCTAAGGTGCGTACGCTTTGGCCTCAGAGTCTAGCAGACTTGGTCCTCCAGGGGGAGGCTGGAGAGAAGGGAGACATCGCTCAAAGTGCAGGCCAAGGAAAACGACCGCAAGACCAAACGGCTCCAAAAGCACCCCAAGCAAGAGGCTCGGCCAAGACACCGAAGTCCGCCTGGGACACAACGTGTGACCTGAAACATGGAGGTGCCACCTCCTGGCAGGAATCCCTCCGAGTGCTCATAACTGACCTGAAAGTGACCGAGACGAGGGGTCAAGCTCATTCCCGCATGTTATGTTGTTGGCAGCCACCTCGGGACTGGGCGTGGAGGTGCACGCCTGTGATCCCAGCACTCGGGAGGCTGCAAACAGGAGGATCACGGGCGGGGTCTAGCAGGGAGGCTCTGAACACTCTACAGACCCTTGCCTAAAATACAGAAAAAAGAGAGAGACAGACAGACAGACAGCACTCCTTGAACACTGCCAGTGTGACATGTGCACTAGGTATATGCCTGGCACCTCATCTCAATGGTCCTCAGCTTGTTGCTCTAGCCCCCAGCAAGACCTGCCAAGCCAATGTGTGTGACGGACACTTGCAAGCCTCCCAGAGCTTACCAAGAGCAAGGTCATGTCTGACAACCCGGGGACCCCCCAGTCCTAGCACTGTCCGGTTTTCAAGCCTGCTGAATTGAATGAAAAATCCCAGGCATCAAAGAGACAATTGCGCCCCGACCTAGAACTCAGGCTGCAGCCGCCACAGACTCGGAAGCGGCTCAGCTGCTGAGAGCAGAAAGTGAGTCGAGGGGGCTTCTCACTTCCAAACGTTCCTTTAATTTCTCAGGCACAGGCTGAAATTAAAATAATCTACGCTATGCAAATTTAATTCTCTATCTTAAAGAAAGACCAATCATACTTTAGCTTTTGGAAATAATAAAATTTCATAGCCATCTTTTTCCTCCAATAAAAAACAGAAAAAAGACAGTATCCTTATTTTACAAAATTTGAGACCAACTGTAAGCACACAGAGTTTAAAAACTGGAGTGAGGGGCCAGCAAGATAGCTCAGGAGACTAAAGCACCTGCTTAGGTAAGCTCAGGCAAGCGCAGGGACAGTGGTTCAATCCCGAGCACCACGGGCTATGAAGCACCGCCCCCAGGGCGCGCTGAGCTGGCCACAGAATCTGGGCGTACTGAAGTGCGCCTGTAGTCCTAGTGCTGGGGAGGCTGAAAACAAGAAGATCACTATGTCCAAGCTACACAGTGAAACCCCATAACAACCAAATACATTTAAAAAACTGGAGTGAAAAAGTTTATTTTTGCAAAGTAGAGCACATAAATTTTAATATTAGTGAAAGAAGGAAATATTTAAAAGACTTTTAACTGAATCCAGTTGTAGCAACTTCAATTACCACCAAAAAAAAAAAAAGCACATGAAAAGATGCTCAACATCATCAGCCATCAAGAAAATACAAATCAAAGCCTCAATAAACCACAACTTCACACCCACAAGGATGGAGAAAATCACAAAGACAGTAACAAGTGCTCGCAAGGAGGCAGGCACATCAGAAGCCTTGCACGTTGCCGGCAGGACTGTAAAATGGCACAGGCAATTTGGCAAGCAGGCTAGTTAATTCCTCTGAAGCTTACACACAGTATTCAGCAATTCCATATGGCCAGCAATTCCACTCTTAAGTACATCCCCAAGAAAGCTGAAAACACCTCCAGGTGAAAGCAGTACAGAATGCGCCCGGCAACACGCATGGCAGCAGTGAGCTGAAGGAGCCCAGCATGCACCCGCAGACATGGACGAACACACCACGCATTCAGTCACAAAGGGAGGGAAGAGCCGATCCAGCCTTCAACGCAGTGAACCTTAGAACTGATGAATGAAAGGTTCTGGTCCAAAACATCACATCCCGGACACAAAACGGCCCAACAAGCGAGCCCACACAGCATGGGCCTGAAACACGAATGTGGGCCAGGGCCCTGCAGACTGCTAAAAGGAGCCAGCGCGGGCCAGGCCTCCCCACACAGGGGATGTCTGGCGAGCACAGCGCAGTGACACGTGTGCAGCTCTGTGAGTACACCGACCACCACCGGACAGCACGCGCTGAAAGGGGGACAGGGGAGTCCTCAGGCAGGGCGTGTGAGCCAGGAGACCGGAAACGCTGGGTACGCCCTCCTGTTCCAGTCACCATCCCTGCTGCTGCACCCTAGCCAGACACTGCTGCCCTCATCGCTTTGTACTTAGGCCCTCTGCACGTGAACGCTGGAGGTCTCGGTACAGGACCATTTCCCTCCCTGCCTTGGTTTCTAAATTCTGCTCTACGGAGGCAGACATCTTGTCAAGTCACAGCCTGTGGAGGAGAGCTCAGGGACGCTAAGCACGGCTGGGAATGGCAGCTTAAACCAGGCTCCTGAATGACAGTGGGATGGGCGCATGGGAGGCTGGGAGGGAAGCGCCAGCCAGAAGTGAGGCTCACCGCCCCTCCAGAGCAGTCCCCCTCCCCGTAATTACAGTAATTGCAATTAGTGCTCTCCTCCCTCATAACTCTTCTGCGCTGACACCTGCGCAGCCCCTGGCTTCTGTCCAGGACCCGTGCCTGCCGCCACCGGTCCTCGGGCTCCTCCTGCACTCAGTCCTGCCCTGCAGCACTGGGAGAAGGAGCCTCTGCATAAGCTCTCTCGGCTCTCACCAGTCGTGACACCTCGTCCTCAGAGTGAATTAATTTCTCCGCTCCTCAGCCCTGAGATAAACTTAGTGATGACAGACAGATACTTCATTTTTCTTCATAATTCATTCACCCTGAAGGAAATGTTTCATAAGTAATTAAATTGATTTTCCTTTCTACTTGGGACACAGGTCTATTTAGAACAGCAAAGTAATAGCAGGCCGCGGTTGCTCAGTGCAAATCCCTTCGGGAGGCTGGCAGTCGGCACGTAACAGCAAGACATACTTCCCGGGACGGGATCAGGAGGCCTCCGCGGACGGCGAGCCGAGCGCACCTCATCCTTCTTCCTAATTGACATGTGCTGTATATATTACATTCCGAAGGGCTTCACAGGCGCTTTCTGGATCCAAAAAGGCTCTTAAATATTAATGCAGCTCCAATCTTTCTTGAATACTATTCAATTCTTATTATTGAAGCAAAAACTTAAGACATCTGACATTAATGGCATAGCTAAGCAGCTGAAAGAGTGTGACCAAAGTAGCCATTTCTCATTACCCGCAAGAGTCACAGAAACACCCCAGAGAAACAACCCACGGTGGCAACGGCAGGGGCCTCTGGGAGTTGGCAAGATGTCTCTATCCTTACCTATCTGTCGCCTCAAAACAAAGAAAAAAGCGAAAGATGGCTCCATTACCAATACCTCGCGTGAGCAGCACGCAGGGCACCCTGCTAGGCCTCGTAAGACGGACACGTGAGCAAAGCAAGAGCCGAAGAGCCACCGTCTCCCAGGCCACAGTCCAACCAGCCCGAAGGCTAGCAGCCGTGGCCACATGGCCAACTCACTGGGCCTGGTCCCCCTTTAAAGACTAACTAGAGCACAGGGGACAGAAGCAGCCGCCTCATGAAGCTCAAGCTCCAAGGCCTCAGCTGTCTTCCTAGGAGTGAGCAGAAGGGGGACAGCCCTCCCCACTGATTCAGGACGGCAGGCATGTGCCCCCACGCCAGCCTTCACCAAGGTCCCCAGGGAAGCCCATCTCTACCCCAGACCTGAGGCCTGACCTCTGTGAGTGACCACACCCCTCGAGCAGCACCAACTCTGCCCCAAATTCAGGAAGGTGACCCAGGCCTCTACCACTCACTGTCCTAGAAAGTAAGAACCATGGGCTCATCAGGGGTGCTAACAGTCCCACTGCCCACAACCCAGGGCAGTGCCAGAAAGCCCAGCTTCACTGAGAGCAGTGACCACGGGCACCTTCGCAGGCCTCTCAGACAAGCAGGACAAGGTGACCGGGGGGAGTGAGGGGGTCTCACTCACAGCTCAACCATATGCCCACGCAAACCAGGAAAAAGAATGGCCATTTGGCATCCAAATTCAAGAGGTCTTTTTGATTTTTAAGTCCTTCTACAAATCATTGACATAATTATGAATAAAACAAGGGTGAAAAATCACTTCACAAGAAATTCAATATTGTGAACATACTAAACTCAATTTCTCTGGACTCCCCATACACGTACGGGGAATATCCTTTGCATACAAATAGTCTCTCACACCCATGCGTGCTTCATGCAGGGGTTCTTCATGCTTTTCAAGATCAAAAGCATCAGGAGATTTGTGGCTTTTCTTCTTGCATTGTTCCTTAAACCAGGCAGTGTAACCATTATGGGTGTCAAACTGACAGTGTTAGGTCTTAGGAGTCCTCCTGACAGTCAAGCATATTGGAGGATGCCAGCAGGCTGTATGTAAATACCATGTGACGTCAAGTAAGGAACTGAGGCACGCACAGACTCAGCACCCACAGGGCCCCAGAGCCAGGCCCCACGCACGTGGAAACACAACAACTGCTCATCAGCCATCAGGACTGACCCTGGAGCCATTCCATGGCACAAATCCACAGGTCAGGACTGGGGCGAGTGTCTAAGCACCTGCCTGGCAAGCACAAGGACCCAGGTCCACCCCCCCCCAGTAACGCATGCCATGCAGGCCCCAGAACCCCAGGCGTGTCATGCCAGTCACCAAAACCAGGCATGGTGGTGCACATCTGTAGTCCCAGAGCTGGTGAGGCTGAGACAAGAGGGCCACTACAAGTCTGAGCTACATAGCAAGATCTTGTACCAAATAAATAAATAAATAGATTTCTTAAAAATCCTCAAGCCAGGTCTCCATCCGTCACTGGTAGGTCCTCGCTGTCGTCACTCTGGGTACTCTGCACTATGCTGCAGAGACACGAGCATGATTCTAAACTGCTCAGACATCTCTAAGAGGCCTCAGCTTATCAAGCTCTTTCTCCCATATTTGCATTGTCAAAACACAATACTTTTGAAATTTTTCAGGGCTATAATGTTGTTTGAGGCAGCCCTCTTCTTTACTCTACAACTGTAAAGGATTTTCACCTTTAGATTCATAAACACAAATTAGAATATTAAGCCAACTGAGATCTAAATTTCTATGTCTATCTATTCCCAATCAGCTCTTGAATACATACCTGATTTCAGCATTTATCTTTTTATGAATTGTATCATTTGATCCCAAACATTGTAAAAGATAAAAGAATACTAGCACATGTCTTTTACCACAAGGGAGAGCCCACATACATGTCACCAAATGCTATGAAAAATCCTGTTCTAGCTTGGATACTGAATGGCCCCCAAATGTCCATGGGCAAGGTCTAGTCCCCAGGATACAGCATCAGGAGGTGGGGGTCACTGAGGGTCCCTTCCTGTTCCTCTTCCAGGCTCTGGCTCAGGGTGTATTAGCTTTTCTCTACCTGCACTCCACAACTCACTGGCTGCTTGCTTACCACAGCCCTGGAGCAACAGGGCCAATCAGTCTAGAATAAAACAAGGGGCCCTCCAGGACCGTGAGCAGTGGGAGCCTTTTCTTTCCATAAATCTATCCTCTCGATTGCCTGTTTACAGTGTCAGAATGAAAGCTCACAGCCTCCTCTGTTAAATGACAGACAACAGACCAGCGCCCCTTTGCATCCCTAAAACATCATCCACTCTGAGTTTATCAAACCCCATGCTTGAATATGATAAAATTCACCCAAGATGCCTTCAACAGAGCCCAAAAAGGTCAGAGAATTTGTTTAGATGACCGATGTCACCAGCATCATTACCATCAGGAGAGCTGTTCTTGGCCTATCTATGCTCATCTCCTGACCGCTTTAATTTTGGGGAAATGTCTTTCTTTGCCAGTTTTCCTCCCCCTGCCATTATGGGTGGAAAAATCTTTACTGTGTTCAACAAAAGCCTTTGCTATGGCTGTGTCCAGACATCCCCCAAAGGCCTCATGCTGCCAACGGTAGGGCTGCTTCAGTGGTGGCAGGATCTAGAGTGTGTGGCGCTCAGACGGATTCACGGTGCAACGCCAGGACCAAGAGCACCAGGATTAATGATGTGAGCGCTGCCCACGTGAGCAGCCACAGTAAGAGGTAAGGGAAAAAAAGAGTTGTGGTCACCCCTTGTGGCTTTGCTACCTTCTGCCCACCATGAACTGCTTCTCCTTGGTGATGTCCCTCTGCCATGTCACCCTGTCTTGGAGCCAGCAGATTACTGTCTAGAACCTCTACAAACTGTGAGCTCATCCTTTAACTTTGGGGGTCAGTTATTTTCTCTCAAGAACAAGAAAAGATGTTCAAAACTTTTCTCAATTTAGTTTACATCTTCTTGAAAGATACTGCAATCATTGGGTAGCACAAGAACCTCAAAACTCATGCACAGAAGTGGCTTATTTCACAATTATGTGATTCCTAGTACACCGCCTACCTCCTAGTCTCTTATTAATTTAGCCTCTTCTTAAGGTTGTAAATAATTGATACGTAATGATAAAATAATATTTATAAGGATAAACTATGGAAATGTTTCCAGACATACCAAAATTTAACAGCATTAACATCTCATATTGCTGTCTCGGTTACTCTTCTCTCCTTGCTGAGAGAACACCTGACACCCAAAATGAAGGGTAGGAAAGGCTTATTTAGCCCACAGTTCATGGAGGTTTCAGTCCACATTCAGCTGGCTCCAAGGCAGAGTGACACACTACAGGGCAACAGATGAAGGTGGCAAAAGACAGCAAAAGTAGCAAGGGCAAAATAAAAGGGCTAGGGGAAGCCAGCCTCTTTCCTTCCCTTACACTGTAAGCTGGCTAATGGCCCACACCACCTCCCTCCTCTTCCACAAGCTGAGGATGTGTACAAAGTAAGACCCCTGTCCCCCCCAGTCACTTAAGCTTTTAAACCTCTTAAATTTATGCAATGAACAACATCCTAGAGGTAAGGGCATGGCCTTAGGGCGTGTGCTTTACACCCCAGGAGGTAGAACAAGTGAGTTACTTAGTTAAGCTTCTAGATTTCAAGTTGGCCCAATGTATCAACCATAACAATAGTGTCTGATTTTTTTTTTTTTAATTCAAGGGATTGGTGGGATAATAGCAAGTGAGAATGGATTTTTGCTTTTTTGAAGAACACAATAAAAATGATGCAGCCCCTGGGAATGGTGCTAGTGGTTGCATTCAGAAGGCAGAGGGTGGGGATCACCTGAGTCCAGGGATTCAAGACCAGCCAGAGCACATAGAAAAAAATTTAAAAAGGAAAAAAGGCATGAAATAGCAATCCCTAAAGACAGAAACATTCAAACAGGAAACTCTGAAACTAATCTTGTCTCAACTGGATTCTGCGGGTGTCCAGGGATTCGGGCCTTTCTTCCACACACAGGACACCACACAGCACACGAGAGCCTGAGCAGAGCCCGCCACCCTTCCCACGAGGCCGCCAAGACCCTGGGCGCCCCCCAGAGGGAGCTCAGGGGCACGCTGTGAGATGTAAAACCTCAGTCTTAAGAAGGACCCTACATGTATAGAACTTTCAGCCACCGAACCTAAGCTAAATTGCTTACAAAGGATATTTACACTAGATTTCTTATTTGCTCTCTTTAATTCTGTTTTAGCTTTACTTGAAGTTTAGAACTTAAAAAGTTCTTCAGGGGGCTGGGGAGATAGCTCAGTAGACTAAGCGCTTGCTTGGCAAGCACAAGGGCCTGAATTCAATCCTCAGTTCTGCCAAAGGAAAAAACAAACAAACAAACAAACAAAAAGAAAAAAGAAAGCTCTTTGGGCCGGGGAGATGGCTCAGTAGAATAAGTGCTTCTGAGTTCAATCCCCGGTTCCGCCAAAAAAAAAAAAAAAAAAATTCTTCAGCCCAGGTTTGGGAGGCTTGTGCAGGAGGCAGAGAATAAATACTCTCCCGTAGGGCGAGTAAATGCTCAGGACTAACTTCCTGCTCTGCTGGCCTGGCACGGCCACGCGCATGTGCCCTGGGCAGCAAGGCCCGGTCTTGCACACCGCCTTTTGTTCAGGGATCCAGCGCAGAGCCGAGCCACTGACTGACAGCCCTGGTCTGAAACCCGACAGGAAGAGCTGTAGTTACCAGCACCCGGCTCACGCTCTGCTGGCCTGGAGGTCTGCACACGCCATCTGGTAAGGGGGGCCAGCAAGGGGGCTCTGGAAGCCCACCTGGCCCAGGACCCGAGTGCGCGCATATTTATTAAAAAGGTGCACTCAGTGCTGCTGGAGGCCCTGCCTACTTCTTCTGAGTCGCTTCTGTGGGACTCTTGCTTAGGAAGGGAGCTGCCCGCCAGGCTATGCAGTGAGCTACCGAAACACGCAGCTCTGAGTACAGCTGGGCCCAGGCATGCTGCCAGGGGCGACCCTGGCAAGGTTGGATGCAGCAGTCAAACTCAGGAGGCAGAGGCCAGATGCAACGCAGGACAGAGGAGCAGCCCAAATCGTGCACTTGTGATGGGCTTAATGACTGGTCGTTTTCCAGAACATTCTGAAGCTTCAGGCTCTTTCTGAACTTTCAAACACTGACACAGTGCACATGCCCAGTGTGGGGAGAGAGTATGGCTTTCATCCAGATTTATGCAGAAAACTAAGTAAACTTCAGAATTATTTTCATTTTCTTTTAACTGTAACAATACTCGAAACCTTGGGCCCTGCACTAAATCTAATTGTTGAAATAAACAGGATTTGTCCCAGTCTTCTGGCTATGAACTGTACAGGAGAAAACATCGATGTTTTCCTCTCTCTCTTCCGCTTGGCTGACATCCAAGATGCTTTACTGAAAGGTCACTCTCAAAATGTACTTACTGCTCCCTTCCCTGCTGGATGGGCCAGAGCAGGGCACAGCACTGGGCACAGCACTGCCCAGTGAGGGGTGCTGACTTAGAAACCCTCACGCTCCAAGACTCGGGGGACACCAGAAACGCAGCCCAGCAAGGAGAAAACTGGCAGAGAAACCATCACATCTCCCATCGTGAAACTCAGGGCAGTACAGGGAAGAAGCACCTCGTACTTCACCACCCTCTTCCTTCCCCAGATGTGCCTAGGAAGATGTACCCAAGAAGCCCCTGGGGAAGATGAACAATGAGGGGACCCTGTTTCATTGTCCTGGCCACCACCCAACCCTCACGGTCCACCTCTGTGTCTTCCACTCAGCAGCCAAAGCAGGCTCTCACTTTCAAACAAGTGAAAATCTAGTTCTGGGTCACAGTAGGGTGTGGCAGTCCCACCTCCCAACTCAGGCACCCTGTGGCTGGTAGGCAGCACATGTGCCAAACAGCACAGGTGGCAATCACTGGCATCAGGCCAGCGCTGGCTCCCCGGCCACCTCACACATACAGGCACCGATACAAGCACGGGAAGCACTGCCTCCTCGGGACAGAGGCAGGGACATCCACAGGCGGAGGAAGGAAACTCAAGCTGCACTCTCGACCCGCGCAAAACTCAACAGAATAGATATACAGACCACTGACCGATGTGAAGAGCCTAGCTGTGACGCCACTAGGAGACGACATAAGGGAAGCACTTCACGATGTCACTTTGGCAATGCTTTCTGGGATAAGACCCCAAAGCACAGGCAAGGAAAGCAAACGGGATCATGCCACACCGAGAGGCTTCTACACAGCAAAGGCAACCACAGGTAGACAGCCCACCTCAGAGCAGATCAAATACGTGCAAGCTATTCTTCAACATGGGGTTATTAGCCCAAATATCCAAAGAACTCAAAACAGCCCTAGCAAAATATCCAATTTTGGAAGGGCCAAATGATCTGAATAAACATTTCGCAAAAGCAGCAGCACAACATACAGACGCATGACCGTGAAACACATACATGAGCAATGCCCGACACCATGAGCCGTCAGGGAAATGGAAATTCAAAGGACAGCAACGTATCATTTCACCCCAGCTGGAAGGGCTGTTATCTAAAAGACCAAACAAAATTACAGATGCTCGCGAAGCCTGGAGAAGGTTCAGCTCTTAAGCACGGCTGGTGGGATGCAAACTTAGTGCCCCCATCAAGCACTCCGTGGTTCCTCAGAAACCTGAGGAGGGATCTATCTAGGCACGATCCAGGAATTCCATGATGGGGGTGCATTCAAAGAAATAAAATCACGGTACCAAGGAGATACCGCGACAGCTGGCAGCTCTTCAGCAGAAAACACGCACTACTGTTCACCACAGCTGACAGATGGAATCAGCCCAGGTGCTCCCCAGTGAGTGAACAGAAAGGGTGACACACAGGCAACACAGTGTCACCCAGCCATGAAGAAGGACGAACAGCAACATGGGTGCAGTGACAGGATGTTATTTTTAAGCGAATTAAATCACACACAGAGAGGCAAGTACTAGGCCACTCATCCTCGCTCATATACGGAAGCTTTAAAAAATGAAGCCTATGTAAGTGTCGAGCAGAGGTCGCTGGAGGCGGGGCCTGGGCAGGAGGAAGGTACAGAGAGGTGGATTACAGGCGCCAAGCACAGACAGAAGGACCAAGCCATAGAGTCCCACAGCACAGTGGGGCGGGCACAGCTAGTATTTCACTATTTTAAAAAGAGCTACAAGAGGACAACTCAAAACCTCTACACATACATGATAAAGAGGCAGAGCCCCTAGCCATCAAACTTCACCAATATACCTTATACACTGGTATGAAAACATCACACTGCACCTCCAATAATCACAGTTACTGTAGTAACCAAAAATGCAAGTGTGGGAGAGCAAATACAACAAACATGGGAAAGGCACCCAGCGCCGCCGGCCGAGCAGCTCAGTGCAGAGCGCAGGCCTGCGACCCAGGGGGCAGAACTACACTGCACTCTGCAGCAAAAGTGGACACCAGGGACTCAGGAAGGCAGGCGGAGCTCCTCCCACCATCTGCCGAAACCGAATTCACCCCACATAGCCAGGCGTGGCAGCAACGCCTGTAGCCTTAGCACTCGGGGGGCAAAGGCAGGAAGATCAACTCAGGTTTGAGGGCAGCCTGACCTACACAGTGAGTTCAAAGTCGGCCTGAGCTATGTGGTAAAACCCTGTCTAAAACAAAAAGATCCAAAATGCATGCATACCCCATCCAAGAACAGAACCATATGTCTATGTTAGTCTCCATGCTTCTGCTATTGCCAAGTCCCCAGAAAATCCTGGAGCCCCCCACTGGAGTGGCCTGCTGACATGACCACCCCTGTCCTGTTCAGGGTACACACTGCAACTGCAATCACGCTCCATCACTTCTATTTCTTTGGAGAAAATGGCCATGAAGAGAAGGCTACCTGCTTGAAATGGCCACAACCAGGCCAGAGCAGGCTCAGATGGAGATAGCACCCAAGCAGAAAACAAGCAAGGTCTGGAGGGAAGAGACATGGAGCCACTATCCAGCTCCTTGCCACTACGTCTGCCTGCACAGCACAAGACACCAACCACAGAAACACAAAAGCAGTCCCATCAAGTCCTCCACAACCCTGCGGTGAAAAAGGACCAAAAGGGTTTTGTGGTGGAGCGCAAAGCACTATGGGAGAAGAGAAGGGGCAGCAGGATGGAGGCTTCCTGTCTCCTGTAAAGCGAGGCCAGCGTACACGTGAAGGAAGGACGCTGTGTGGGAACCCTGCTGAGGGCACAGACAGCCCTGCAGCCTCTCCTGGCTCCCTGCTGCTGGGGCCAACTGTGGGGCCAAGGCTCAAGTTCCGGCTGGCCAGAGAGCCAGCACTCAGGACTGACAAGCAGCCTTGGAAAGTGGTGGCAGCCCGCACACAGAGGGGACACAACCAAGAGGCGCTCAAGGCTCCCTGGGACATGCAATTAAGCACTTAGCACCAGTCTGACACGGCCAACTCGTTAACAACCGCAGCCAAGTGTCACTGTTGAGCACAGCACTTACACCTTCCGTAAACCCACAAACGGCTGCGAGCCTGGGCCTCAGCAGCCACCTCGAGACCCCTAGAGGAAGTGAGGGGCATGCGGAGGCATGTTTCCTCAGCTCACAACAGTAAGCTGGAAATGCTGAGAAGATGACAGCGCGCAACCCAAGTGTAAGCATTTCATAACGAGATGCCATCAACATTTATAAACCCTGTGGAGTTTGTACAGATAAATCAGTAACACATACAACTCTACCTCCAAAGTAAGCTCCGGCAGGCTGCTCCCGACCGCACTTCTCTGTGTGGCTCTCTGCACCACGTAGGCCCCAGGGCCTGGGAATAGGATCCATAAAATTCCTGACACCATGAAC
>NDGM010193334.1:0-18525 GCA_002564305.1 Octomys mimax | reverse complement strand
AAAGAAAGAAAGAAAGAAAGAAAGAGAAAAGAAAGACAGACAGACAGGACAAACAGAAGCAAGAGCACACAGCAGTGTCTAACACAGGAGCACCAGGATTATAATCAGGAAACTGAAATGCGATGTGGGTGAGGGGTGTGATGCAAAATAGGGACTGGTGAAACTTAAGGCAGGAAAGGGAAGGCTGCAGCCAGATCGTGGGCATCATCAATTGACACACCAGCGAGTCGGAGTTTTTCTGACAAGTTAAAAAGATAATTCAACCCTCACACCACATGCAGACATTATGGCAGAGGGGATCTAAGAAAACCCGGTCTGCTCCTTTAATTTGATTCTGGCTGCTTGAGGACCCAAACTGGGACTGTGGGAGTTTTCCACAATGTACGCCATGGATAAAACAGTAACGCAGTGTCAAACAGCCCCTATCTTTTGGCGACACATACAGCCCAGATCTTCCTCATTGGTCTCACCTTAAGCGTGCAGCTCCCAGCATGATAGCCATTAATTCACACTGTCTACTCAAGGCAAACCCATCTGCGTGACAGCACTGCACACATAGCATTCTTTCTGCATTTGTATTTTTTCTCGACTTGGTTCTCGCATCCCCTTGCACTGCTTTGTGCAATGCCTGGCACATGACTGGTGCTCTCTGCATGTTTGTCACATACCGGAATGAATGAATGAACAATGGATCTCAAGCCTTGTCATACCTAGGTCATGCCCAAGTCTGCATTTCTCCATGGCAACATCTTGCAACCTCTCAGCCACATCACTCACTCCCTATCCTGACTACACTGCACTCAGCTGTCCGATTTGCCACTGAACACCAGTCTTGCAGTGTTCATTCCTTGCTTTGAGCCCACAAGCCTTAGTTTTGAAACTGAACTTCAATTCATTCTCAGGCTGAGGTCTGCACTGCATAATGCTTACATTTACTTCAGCAACCAGTACAAATTTGGGCATTCAGTTGGTCTCAAGAAGTTTCTTTCTGAATGAAAATGAATTCACTCCCTGACAGCTATTCAAAGTCTTAGGGTTCAAACTACTCCGACCCTAGATCCACCCACCAATGCAGTTCCTGCCAAATTTCCTGCCTATCCTGAGGATAATAACCCAGCTCCTTGTGTCCATAGAAGCCCCCTCACCTTAAGAAAATAAAATGAATGAGCTTTAAAAGCAAAGAAATCTAACCTGTCTGTTTACTTCCCAGCACAAAAAGCTGTTGTTCTCCTTCAGCCTTGTCCCCAGCAAATACCTGCCACCCTAAATTCACAGCTCAGGTTTTTGGTGAGTCTGGGACACAACAGCCAGCCCTCTTGGGGAGCACCCCACCAGAATGCACATGAGAACACATGCACACACTCACATACCCACAGAGCTGGGGAAGCCAGGCAAGGTGAAAACGCTTTACCCTGTCACATTCCAGCAGCCTTCAAGTCCTCCTGAAGGAGCGGCACACAATGGACACTCTGTACTTGGCCCAGGCCTCCAGCCCAACACAAGTTAACCCTGCCTTGGCGGCCTGCAGGGATGGGGTGGGGGGACTGGCACAGTAAATGTGCTTAGGGAATTACTGTTCAGCAGGCCCTGCAGGAGAAGAGGGACCTTGGGAAGAACACAGGGATAGGCGCATAGGAACTTGGCCTCTACACCTCGCTCTGCCACTCACAAGCCACTCTGAGTGTTCATCCCATGCATTCTTCATCTGTAAAGGGAGGGGGAAGAAAGCATGTCTCTTCCACCCTCCACACTCCTGTGACTTTATTCTGCACATCTGCAGGCCTGTAGAGACACTCAAAATTGTATTCCAATTGTTGGAGCTTATAGGACTACTGCTCTAAGTGAGCAGAGCAAATCCTGCTCACCTCGATGTGCCCCCCCTATACAGAGGGGCCCCAAAGGACGTATCTCCCAAAAATTTGTAGGATGGGAGGTTTCCTTCTTAGTTTAAAACATACTCTCCATTTGCTGATTGGAGAATTCTCACTTATGCTGGAGCTTGGCAGAAAGCGCATTCTCAGGCCTGTTTACTGAGTCAAGGCTCAGCAGTTAGGGCAGGAAGCCCTCTTGCTTTTCCAGAATCCTCCAGGTGCTTCTGAAGAGCTTCAGGTTGACAACTGGTGCTTTCCACTGTCTGGCCAGTGGGCTTCTCACTACCCTTGGCCACAGGGTATGACTATCTGCTATTAAAAGGTTTTGAAATGGAAAGGGGAATGAAGAGAGTGAAGGAAGGGACAAGGAAAAGAAAAGAATAGGAAGAAAAAAAATGGAAACAAAGCTATAAAAGAGGAGCAGGAGGAAGAAGAAAGGAGTAGGAGAAAAGGGCGAAGTATGATGTGCCATGGATGGTACAGGTTCTCCAGGACGAAAGTGGTCCCTATGGATATCGAAAATGTACCAATAGGAATGGGGAGATAGCTCAGCAGTCTAAACACCTGCCTGGCAAGCACAAGGATCCAGGTTTGATCCCTGGTATCACTTGCCATGCCAGCCCTGGAACTCTGGGCATGCCAAGCAGGCCACCACAGCCAGGCGTGGTGGTGCACACCCGTACTTCCAGCACTGGGGGGAATGAGACAGGAGGATCGTTCTGAGTCCGAGCCACATAGTGAGATCCTATACTAAATGAATGAATAAATAAAAGATTTTTAAAAATTAAAATGTACCAATAAAATAAAAAGAAGAAAAAAAGTGATGTTCTTAAATAAACTTATTCATATTTTCACATAAAAAATATAAAGAATAAAAGTATTTGCCACTTACAGTCATTCTCTGAGTCTCTTTCAAACAGCAGTCAGTTGTATTTTACCCAGCCCTGGGCCCTCCCAATGGCCAACATGCATGTGATGCTCAGGCATTGCTGGCTGACTGAAGTGATAAATGAAAAGGACAACTCAAGCTGGGCTCCCGATCCTCCATCTCCCTTCTCCGTTTGGCTCCCCGAACACTATCCACATGCAGGTCACTGCCACCCTGAATACTGTTTTCTATAGGGACAATATGGCAGAAACAGACAAACTCCCTGGTGTGTCCAATGCCGGCCAAAGCTGCGAATGCCAGGCCTCACTCTGCTTCCTAGCAGTCGCTAACAGTCTGTTGCAGCCTCAGCATCTCACCAACAAAAGGAAGACACTGAAGTCTTCCTGACCTGCCACACTGACTTATAGTTTTTAATTTTTTTTTACATGAACTCTTCCCTTTGTGTTTTAAAATAAAATTTAAAATAAAACAAATGCCTAACAAGATCTCAGAGTAAAACATTCACCAACCCAGAGGAAGCCCTGCCTCGTCACTGTCTGTGGGCACAGCCCTTGCTCTGTGCCGCTCTCTTTCCTTCATCCTTCCGTGGCCCCTGCTGGGAAATTTCCACAGTACCACGCACCCCTCCTGCCTTTTCACGCAAGACACAGGCTTAACTGTGTAATTCTCAGGCTAAGAATTACTGCCTCAAAGCTCTCTAGAAGCTCTTCTCACATTTCTTATAAGGAAAGAGAAAATGGAGAGTGGCTGGGTTTTCCTTTGTGGGAACCCTGGCTTCGCCTTGGCACTTGCAGGGTCTCTCTCATTGGGTCAGAATTTCATTAGTCACAACATGGATATAGTGTACATGCTCATTCCCTTAATTTTCCTGGAACAACATGAGCCTTTTGTCCATCTGGATACAGGGGCCTGCTAGTTCAGAAACATCCTTTTGGATTCCTCCTTTACTTATTCCATTCAGTGATTCTGACATCTACGTTTTTTCTCATAAATTTTAGTTTATAACGCTCCTGTTTTCTATTTCTATCATTTTCTCTCCAATTTTCTTTCTTTCTTTTGCCTTAGGGGAAAACACACCCTCCTCTTCCTCTACAATGCCAGGTAATATATTTTATGCGTTTCTTGTGCCTCGAGTCTGCTGTGGGTTTTTCTCTCTGCCATTGCCCAGCTTGCTTTCCCACAGCCTTTCTTGTCCCTGTCCACCCTTCTTTCTGCTGCTTTTCTGAATTTTCATCCCGTCTCGCTCTTCCTGGACACTTCAGACTCCGGTTCCACCGAGGCCACATTTCTTCCTGTTGAAGACTCCAGGAGGTCTCGGAAAGTTTTTGTTTTGCTGTTGTCCTAGCTAATCCCATGTTATTCTTCCTTTATCTGGTTTAGAGCTTTTCCCTCTGGGGCCTCTTGTTGGAGCATCTCCTGACTCATGCTCTGATGGAGTCACACGGAGGAGGACTGGCCATAGAGTGACTGGTCTGCCTAGGGTCACCTCTGCGTTCCTCCTGTAGCGGGCTGGACCTTCTTGTGCACTGTCCCCAGGAAACTCCTCAGTTCCAGTGAACAATGCTGTATGGAAGCCAACTCCCAGGGCTTCTCAGGAGCCCATTCTGTGCCTCTCTTGGTGACACACATTCAGAGGCATCAAGTCAAAGGCTTGAAATCAGCCACAGCAGGAGTGTTCACACCTCAGGAATCGATAAGCTTTACAAATCAGAGCATTAATGAAAAATCTGGAGAAGGGAATGTTAAACATTGACCAGGACAGTGCTCAGGGCTGATTTCCATCTACTACTGTTTGACTGAACTAGAAGGGGATTCTTCTTCTAGATTCTTTGAAGCTCAGAAAAACTAAGATCCACAATATTATTATGACTTTTTTTTTAATCCCTTCCTCAGAACTTTTTGGAAGGACCGTGTCCACCAGAAGTCACGGCCCTACTGCACCCTCCTCAAAAAATTTTCCTTTTATGAGAAGTATAGCCTTTGAGAATATGTTTTAGTGAGGGGAGAGTCTTCAGTTGTTTTCATTAAAGCTGGCCATGTAGTAGGCCCAGCAGTTGCTGATTATTGTAGTGGACTGAAACTGAATTTTATTCAGTGTGTGTGTTGTTTTTTCTGTGTGGTGGGGATCGTTTCTGGAGTCCTGTGGTGCTAAGTAGGTGCTGCACTGCTGAACCATATCCCTATGCTTGCCAAATTTGAATTTCTGACCTGTTAAGAAAAAAAAAATAGTATAAAAAGATGGAGTGTGACCCTACTGATTATATGAGTAGAGGGAAGCAGCTGCATTTTTAGCCTATACTCACTGGCCTATAGCTATAAAAATCTTTCGTCAGATTGTAGCAAGAGACTGACTTTGGCATTGGGAGTAGATGAATACCCATCCTTCTTTAAGTCTGCCAAGTTATTTCTGTGAGAGTCATAGGTAGTTTTTCACCCACCTCTGCTGGCACCTAGGATCTTCTCCTGCTCCTCCAGTTAATGAGGTCAAATACACTTTTATTGTATCTTCACAAACAAGGTCATGACTCCCTGTTTTGTGCCTTTGTACATGTAACATAACCTTCTTAGCACTTGTTATGTAAGGGAACATGTATCAATCTTGCCTTTAGCTTTGCCTCTTTCACTTGATAGGAAACCCTTGAGGGTAGGACTGCCTTCACCACAGTGTCCCCAGAGACTGGCACTGTGCTGTTACACTTGCAAACACTCCGGTTTCTTCCCTAAAATGAAAGGTTGGATGAAAGGCTACCTGGACACCACCAGAATCACATGCCTAAGGCTTGGAGTGATGTTTCCTGAAATCCTTCATGCTGCAGAAATGTTTGGGAATAAATGCTCTGTAAACAATGGCAAATGGATGAAGTGACCCAGCCCTAACCCAGCTCTCAATCAGCAGGAGCCAAGGCAGCTCTCTGACACTGAAAATACAAAACAGTGGTTTACAGCAAAGGGAAAAGCTCCTGATGCACCACATGCCTGAGTGGTACGCCCTGAGCTGCATTTTACCTCCTCCAAGCCTCACTCCTTGAGTCCTTCTCCCACCATGTTCCCAGCAGCCTCTCATGGGCTGCTCTGGCATATGCTGTATAGAATCCCAGGTCCTGGCTGCCTCTCCTTGGTTTTCCCTCTGTGCTGTCCCTAAGTTACTTCTCAAGAATTGTTTATGGGGATGGTAGAAAACATCCTTATTACAACTTTCCCTGGTGTATACTTGTATGCGTAAACACATACATACACACACAAACACACTCACACAGATGGTCATACTCTCACTTTCAGGGTATGTGGTCATCAAAGCAATTGGCAAACCGTGTCTTAATACCTCATTTAATTGTCTATCTTGCCCACTCTATTAGGAGCTCTGCGAAGAAAAGGTTCATGCTTTAAATGGGTCTCCATACATTTCAGTGCAGAGTGAAGCACTGTCCAGACCATCCTCTGCTTGAAAAGAAGGACCAGGGACTTGATATTCTGAGATTAGAATACTTAGACTCTTTCTCCCACTTGGTAACTTTGTCTTTGGAAAATGTTTTTTAATCTGTGCAAGTCTCAATTGGAAATTTGATAATCCTACCTCAAGGGCTATTTTGAGAAGTAATTAAAGATTAAATGAGATAATAATTATGAAAGGACATACTGGGATCATCATAGCAGTGCTCAAATTTTATGTTCAGTTTGATTCAGTCCCATAGTCTCTGTCACCACCCATGCTTAGCCTTGGACTAAAGGCTGCCCTCTCTTTGCAGATCCCACTTTAACACCTTAGGGACCAAACTCCCTGTCTCCATGCACAGAAGCCCAGTTCAATTTGCCCTGCTGACTTGAGCATTTTACTGTTATTTGAGTATTTCTATCTTCCTGTTCCCCACTCATCTCATGGACAAGAGCTCTAGATTCAGACATGCCCTGCTGTGTGGAAGTGGATGGCCTTGCAAAGTTCCCTTCTGTCTTTTAGTCTCCTCATCACTACTGTTAGGGTGAAGGAACAACATGAGTGAGTTCTGTGGCCGCTTCCAGCTCATTCCAGTACTCTCAAGTACTGAGCTTGGGCCCTGTAGCAACTGTCAAGCAACCAGAAGTTCTTCAAAGGCAGGGCTGATCCTTTCCACCTCTTTATTTGTGCCTCAACTCTGTCTAGCTGGGTTGATTGGGCCAAGCACAGAACTAAGCACACAGCATCAGATGTGAGCTTGGGGGGCCTCCATGACAGGGAATGAAGCAGACTCAAAGTTCTGAGGCCAGAGTCTGGGTGGTGTTTATTAATCAACAGTTCCAGCTCTGCCTGCAAAGATAGTGCCTCCTCTGGGAGCCAGCGACACAACACAACACCCTCGGGTCTTGGCTTCTGGAAAAAGAGCTCTACAGCATTGTCAGGCCAGTCCACAAGTTTCCAGGCTGAGCTCTTCCACTTGTTGCCTGTGTTCCTCCACACACAGGAAAGAACATGCTTACAGTGAAGAAAAAAAAAAGAGAGAGAGAGAATTGCTACCAATGGCCGGAGCCAAACTCTATAGTTATTATCAATTTAATTTATGCAACAGCTCTATGATGAAAAGATCTTGTCCTCACTGTACATCCATAGAAATGAAGGTCCACAGAGGCTAGTAATTTGCTTACAATCCCACACTACCTTTGTTTGATCCATAGTCAACTCCAGATACAGCAATGCACCACACAACACTTCAGTCCACAAAAGACCACATAAAAGATTGTGTTTGTGTGAGATTATAATAGAGCTGAACATGTTCCATCACCTGCTGATATTATAGATGTCATGATGTCCAGCCAGCCTAGTATGCCTGTGGTGCAAGCAAACCCATGGCTCCATCAGCTACATAAGAGCGTAGAACACAGAGTTATGCTCATCACTTAATACTGGATAATAACTGGCCATGCTACTAGTTTATGGGCTTACTATCCAGCATTTTTTTATTATCCTTATGTAAATCCTTTCTATGTGAAAAAAGGCTGATTGCAAAACACTATGCTATTATACTAGAAACATCCTCATCCACCTCCTGTTTCCTTTAACTTCTGATCACATCACAAGATCATCTTAAGTGAATGACACAAACCATTCAGGTTTATGTGATGCAACCTACAAGGTGCACACAACAACAAGATCACCTAACATTTCAGTTCTCGAATGCATCACCATTCTTAAAGTGTGCATGGTTGCACGTGTTTCCAAAGTCTCTCTTGTATTGTAATTATATAGCTAAAACAGAAATGACACCAGCTTTTCATCAAAAGTTCATGGCTGCTTGTTCTTCTACATTTGTGACTCTGATTTTCTACATCACTTAAGCTTTCTTGGTATCACTCTTCTCACGTGCTCTTCCTATCACTTTCATAGACTTTTATTGGGACAGAAAGTTAAAAATACATATAGCATGATGTCAATATAGGTTAAATATAGCAAATTTATAAGGAGGTATTTTGACCATAGTGTTTCCTGTCCAAAGTAGAGAGAACTCAGGGCAAAATAGATAACCCTACCTTTAAACACATTTCATGTATTAGAACTGATTTAAGTGTGTTAGCTGATGTAACTGAGTTTACTATCTGATTTAACCCACCAATTGGCCCATTTTATGGATTAAAAAGCTGCAGTTGACAGGTTTGTTGAAATCATAGCAAAAGTCCTGTCTGACTCCAAATGTCACTTGAATCATGATGCCACTAGTCTCCAAATAACAAGAACTAGTGGTCACTTGGAATCTGACCCTCACCAGTCATTTGTAAATTGGGGGTAAACATGAAGAAATTCCTTGGAGGCCATGGGTGGAGACACACCAAGTGCCTGCACAGAGCATGCATTCCTTACTCTTTCTTGCAAAACCTTCTTGGGTTGATCTTATTGTTTGTTCAGTCTTAATTCAAGTTCTTCAACTTCTGAACTATCTGATTCAGCAATTGCTTTGTTCACTATCATTTGAATATAAAGTATACCCTGACGCATATTTGTGCTCCTGCTGTAAGAGATGCTAGGCACACCAGAGAACTAAACAAATATTAGCTGCACTTCCCTTCCTTCCTGCTATTTTTTTTCCTCTAGCTTTATCAAGCTGTCTTTTAAAGCTTGCATTGATACTGCAACTTTATGTCTTTCTCCAATTTTACATTAAACCCCTATGTGTAAATGACAGTATTATAGTTTTATGTACCATAGAGTGGCTGATCTTCAGTCCAAATACTAACATGTATTTTTGTTGTAGTTGTTTATCTAAGGATAACTCCTTTGGAATCCAGAATGACAAGCTGGAGGTGCACAGGACCAAGTGGCACAAGTGGATGGCCTGATGGCTGAGTTCTTCCTTTGTGCTCTGGGTGAACATTTCTGAGTCCACTATCCTGCTCACCAGGCCATTCTTCTTGCCTTTGGAAGGTGGTAATCCTGGCTCCTCCTTGGGAAGGTGGTGATCCTAGCGCCCAGCTCAGCTCTGGGGAGACTGAGCCTCGGTATGTTTCTTACAAGGCTCCATCCCATCTGTCTTCCTGCCTGACACCAACAGAGCCCTATGTCACTTGTCTCCTTTCTCCCTCTCTAATTCCAAGTACATCATTCTACCTTCATCTACACAAGATTATCCTGGTCCCATGGTCCAGATGTAGCTCAAGGCCCACGCATCCCTTGGAGCTTTTCTTGATCTGCCCAACCCTGGCTGTCTTCCCCTGGTCTCTTACTACAATTCAGCATTCAGCCTAATAGGTGGCTGGTTTTCCAGGAATATTAGAACTGTTTTTCAAGGAATATTAGAACATCCTCCACCTAGATTAAGGGCAGACATTTTATCCTGTTCTTTATTTCTAGAGATCCCTGCCACAGTCATCAGAGTCTGGCTGCATTATTTCTCATGTCAGTAAGCAAAAGAACTGAAGTGAATCAGAGTTTAAAAGTTGGTATTCTAAATGAATACCCTAAGCAGGCAGATCACACCTAGTTGAAAAGACCTGAGATTTTTCTGTTCCACTCTGGATAGAAGACCAAAGCCAAGCAAGGTATCTGGTCTTCAACATCAACCATTTGGACCTTCATATTCAGGGCTGTCCAGGCCTGCCAGATGCGGTACACACTCACCATTAGTATCTGTTTCCTACATCTATTCCAAAGTCACACTTGAATTTCATCTCTGACCCTATGTCAAAGGCATTGTCCCCATGAAAAACATTCTCTTAGTCCATTTCTTCCATCAAGCTTTGAACATATCCACTTTGAAGCCTGCCCTTATTAAGCCCTAGCTCTGCAGAGTGTAGCAAAATTCTACTTGGAATCATGTTCCTACTTTAGTTGCAGAATCCATTCTCCCAAGCAAAAGTCACATCCCATTGAAGACCTTTTCTGCCAAGAGCATCAGGCACAATGCTTCACATAAGGGGCAATGCTGAGACTTTAATAAATATTTGTGGGTTTTAAAAAATGATGGTAATAGAGCTCTAGATTACAGACTAACAAGCAAAAAGCAAGCTCACAGAGGTTCCACATCAAATCATCCTTTTTTAGTCTCTACTTTAATCAGTATTTTAAAAAAACACAAAGATATCATTGCTCAAGTAACAATAGGTCATGGAGCTGGCTGGCACTGACTGAACAGAAACTGTTTCTCAGTTTTCATTTTTGTGCTTGCCACAAGTGCATGGGTGCTCCTTTGATTTCCATGAAGATCCTCAAGCTAACAATTTGGATTCACCAAATTGAGCCTCTCCAATCCCTACATCTTTCCAAATCCATGTCCAATCCCCATGCAGTTCCTTTCCACTGAAAAAATGGAATTGCTGGCAAATAGAAGGAATAATGAACAAATTGCTTTTACTCAGTTTTCTTTCTTTCTTTCATTCATTTGTTCGTTCATTCTTTCTTTCTTCCTTTCTTTCTTTCCTCCTCTTTCCCTGCCCCTTCCCCTTCCGCTTCTGCTTCCTCTTCCTCTTCTTTGTCTTCTTCTTTTTGTTTTCATACCCTATCCTTTGCAAGAACTTAGAGTAAAAGTACTGCAGCCTTGTAGCAGCTTGGAGAGGCTTTCTTTTCCTAACTATTCAAATGATGTATCCCTTGGTGATTCACAAACCCCATGGAACTGTCACAGTGACTTATGCCAAAGCCAATGTTTCTGATTCCATCCAAGTACATTATCTTTGAGGGTTCTGACTTTGGACAAATGGTATTCTGAGCTCAAAACAAACATGAAGCCACACTTGTCCATCACTGAACACAGGATGCCAGTAGCATACAGTCGCAGGGTAGACCAGGTGCTATAGGGATGGAAGGACATCCAGGAACTATGGCTTTAGGACCTTTGGAATCCACAGGAGAAAATGATGAGCAGACCCTAAAGCCATGTGGTGAATAAAGAATCAGTAGCAGGGATTCCAGACCTGACAGGACACAGGTAGCTGGAGCCAAGTCCCAACAGAGAAAGTAATTTTGGGCATTCCAGAAGCTCATGGTACCATCTCCCTTGTTTCAACTCAGTTATTTCACTAAAGAAGACATGCCCTCAAAAGAAGTGGGGATAATTTAACTTTTTTCTTCTATCCACATTATCTACTGTGGCATCTGTTTCCAGGGAGTTTTACTATCTGCGCCTCTCTCTCTTCCTGCAAGCCTGCTCTGTTCTAATTGAGTAGCTTCTGCTAATTCAGGTTACCCCAGGGCACCACCTTCTCCTTCACTAACTCAACCACATCAAACACCTGAGCAAAGTACATTAACTCCCAGTGGGTTTGGTCTGAGCAGTTATTGGGATCCCATTCAAAGAGTCGGAGGCGCTCTGAACCTGAAGTCAACTTTAAAATCCTATCGCCCTATAGCATCCCAGAGTTTCAGAAGGGACTGTCCATCTCAACCCTAAGTTTTGCACTTTGCAATAGGTCCAAGGAAGAGTAGGTAAGAGAAGCACCTTAGTCCACATCAGCTGCTACTGGGTGGCCAGCCCGGCCTGCAGCCTGCCTTTTGCGCCTTGCTCTGGAGTTCTCCCTGTTGGACACCTTTCTCTGCTCTGTCTTTTCTAGTATTTTCCACTGTGGCCAGGCTCACCCAGTCACTGAAGAGTAGAAAAGCACTTGGACTTGAACAACAAAGACGACTGCATGGGTGAGTGCCAGAATGAGTACAGTAGACAGACACACCATTGGAATTTCAGTGCAAATCAGAAGCTGTGTGTGTCAGAGTGATGATGAGACTCCAGCAGACACTGGACAAATATTTGGTGATTGAATGAATGAGTGAATCGGTGACTCAAAGGATACGTGTGGTAAAATGTCATTACCTCTTCTCTGAGGGAAAAACTGAGATTGGGTGATTTTGCCTGAATGATAGCCAAAAATATAAAAGGCTATTAACCTAAGTAGTTTTTACTCTAAGAGGTCCTCACAGTGTTGCTTCATTTGCCAAGCTTTAGTACACCATAAGTAACATTTAGGTTTAGTATTCTGTCTTTACATAAATCCTGCAATTCATTCATGCGACGACATCCAGCCATGAATAGTTGCAGGCCTTGGAAGGACAAGTTTGGCCTCTAGCTTCAGGGAACCACAATTTGGTGAGGCAGATAAAATAAACAGCAAAGCAGCAGAGCTTGGTGCTAGGCTCTTGCTTTAGACCTGAAATACTCTAACAACTGGACACAAAGAGCTGAGAGCTGATGAGAAGTGAGTAGCGCGTCTCCCCTGAGGACACAGGGTGGTGCCAGTTGTCCTAAGAGGTAGATGCTCTGGTTAGAAAGGACCAGTCAGGCCACCTTCCAGACAGAGGGTGGCAACTCTAACAGAGTTTAGATGCAGAGGTGGGCAGGTGACAGAGTGCCCAGGGTCATCAAAGAAACTAGTCTAACAGGAGCAGAGCTTTGGGCATGAGTCAAATGGGATTTACTCCAGAACATTGCAAGACACCCATGCCGGCTGCCCTACAGGGATGGCCAGGTATCATGGGAAAGAGTGAGAAGAGGGACACAGAAGTATGTGGAGTCAATAGGCTCTGAACTTTCCTGATATCAGAGAACTTCCTAGAGCTGTTAGGGAAGAAATAATCTTGTTAACAGTTCTTTTCTTTGGAGAAATAGACATTATGTCCTGAATGTTACTACTCAACTTCTACAGTACTGTATGGATTTTTTTTTCCTTTTCTTCTATGGATTTTCTATCAATGATCATCTCCTAAGCACCAGCACTTCTTTGAGTCCAACTAGATATCACATAAAACTTTGAGTCTCAAACACTGAACAGTAGGCATCTAAAAACAATATATATATACATATTTCACCTGAGTCATCAGTACATGCATAGATTCTATAAAATCAATTAAATTATTATAACACCCATGGCCCTATGGACATTTCCAATCATTCCAAGGGGTTATTAATCTCTGGACTATGGCAATACAGTAGTAATTCCAGGCACTGGTTTCCAGGATGTCATCTGGAAATCCTTCCAGGTTGAGTCACATAAATTAGCTGGTCTTATTTAATTCTTACAACCTGTATGGAACAGGAAGTGTAGCAGATATCTTTGCTACTATTTCACTGATTAGGTTACAGATGTTCAAAATGGTTAAAGAACTTGCTGGTGGGGGTCACTTAACCTGGATGTAGTAGGGAAAAGGCCCAGCACAGATCTTGTCAAGGCAAGTGTGTGGCCATTTACACTTTAGCACAGCAGTCTGAGCCCAACAACTTGTGTCATTTCAGGTAACCCAGTTGTATCCATTGCCTCATCTCCTCTATGGGGATAATATGTATGTTTGGCTTCCCTCTTCAGGATATCTAAGGGGGTATATATGATATGAAAGTATTCTTGGAAAGAACAAAACCTCATGCATATGAGTGGAGTATTTTGGGTTGGATCAGAGAAACATTTTTCCAATCTGACAAAGTTCTCAGCTTTTATCCCCTGCCCTCTGTCTAGCTGAGAGTCAACTCAGCCATCTTTGCCTATAACTATATTTTACATGGGCCTGTGTATAAAGATCCAACATCAGCTCCTGGGGAAGGGGTGGCTGGCTTCCTTCTAAGGAATCCTGTGGGCTTCAGGGCTGCCCATCATTGTTCTGTGCTTGATTCTGGTCTCATTTGCTCTGAACAGTACAGGAAGTAAATTGTTGGCATCTAAGCCAAAGACCACTTAATTTTTTTCTCAATCATAAAAGCTATCCTTTAATGGAGTAAAACATCTCTAAATGGAGTGCTTTTCTGGTCTGAAGCTATGAAACTTCTATATGAAAACTCGAAGAGCTATTAGACTAAGGCTTCTAAGGGCATGCCTCAGCTCCAACATGGTGCATTTAAAGAGGCATCAAAATCTAGCAGTCAAGGGAAAGTAGATTTGAAAACTTAGTCAAGCAACAATGCAGGTAGGCATCACCACCACTGGTAGTCATGAAGTACATACTGGAGGTTTCCTAGCATTTTCTTCTCTGTGCTTATCAAGTGTCTGGCTGGCCAAAGTGTCTGCACCTTCATGAATAGTTTGTGAAATACCAGGGTTGTCTTTAGGAACAGCTCTAAACAAAAATATAAACGTATAGCAATAGGCATGGTGGTGGCATTTCTACTCAATTCTGCCCCCAAATATTATAAAACCTCTCACTGTATCATAGTTTAGATGTTGAATGCCCACCCCCAAATTCATGTATTAAAAGTAGCAACAGAGGGTGAAGTTTTTCATAGGTGGGGCCTAAGTGGAATGTTTTCATAGGTCCCTGGAGGCTTTCCTGGAAAGGGTTGTGGGGACCTCTTTCTCTCTCTTGCTTCCTAGCCATAAGATTAGCAGTTTTGTTCCATGTGTTTCCACCATGATGTACAGCCTAACCACAGGCCCAAAACATTGAGGCACAGCTACTATAACTTCTAAAACTGTAAGCCAAAGTAAACCCTTTCCCCTTGGCACTGGATTGTCTTAGGCATTTTCAAGCTGCTAACGCCAAGACAAGAGCAGCCTTTTACGTTCTTCAACTTCATCCTCTGCTAGGTCGATTCCTCACCCTGAGCCCCTAAACAAACAAAATCGCCTCATCTTATCTTCAAGGCACTGTGACTCCTTACAATGCTAATGTGTTAATAATAATTTTACCCCATTCATCTGGCAGTAGCAAATCTGAAACAATTTGACATGCCATCAGAAAAAAAAAATTATTTCCCATCTCAGAGCATCACAGAAAACAGGGTTTCACTGGCTGTGTCCGCCTTCAATAGCTTTCTGGTTTCAATTAAAACTTCAAGTCTCCAAGAGAAAAACTGGCATTCTGGGAGGCCAAAAACTGGCATTCTAGGCCCAGCCAAATCTCACTGTCTCCACAGAACCCAGAAAGAGTGTTCCATCCATCTAGCTACTTATCATCTTCTTCCTTTTGCATAGTATATGCAAAAGCTTCACAACAGAGATTGAAGCATAACTAAAAATAATGACCATATTGCAATAACTCTCCTCTCCTGGGTGTACATTTTTGTGTCAGATAAGTATGGATTCAACCCCTAATGGAATTCAGAGTTAAACTAACAGCAGAAAAGGAACAAAAAAAGAAAAAAAAAAGAAAGAAAGAAAAGGAACAGGGAACCCAGGGGAAAGTATCTACCTATTCATTTCCTCTTCAGCAAAAGCCAGCCTCCTGCTTCTCCCCACTCATCATTTCCATCTAAAATCTAAAAAGGTTCCAAGTAGGGCTTCCTCTCTTCCTCACTCTAATCTTAGATCAGGTGATTTACAAAGTAGCTTGCTTAAGCAACGCAAGTTCAAAACCAGCAGCTCTAGGGACAGGGGTTGTTCCTCTTCTCCCAGGGATATGTCCAGGATTTCTCTGCAAGAAGTACAGAACTGGGCCTCCCAGCAGAGCCTTCCTATGTAACACTCTGATGTTAACATGCAAAAGATCAAATTACAAGCCTTCATTGGCTTGGTCCATTCATGAACATATAAGGCATTGATATTTTCTCCTAGGCTTAGAAGTGGCCCCCTTCCTAACAGACACCGCTGCATCCCGTCCCAGACAATACCTCCTCCTCATGTTCACTACAAGCCACCCCCTCCTCCACCTCCAGTTTGTTTATCCCAGTGACTGACACATCTATTTTCCCTGCCATGAGAGACAACTCCTTCCCTCCTCTGGCTGCTGACTGCTTTTGCTCACCACCTCCCCCAGCTCCACTCAAGTTACTACAGTGGTCACTGTTCCTACAGCCCAGCTCTAACACCCATTGGACCTCTCACGACAAGGATGTGTTTTTCTTAACGTGGGCCAAGGTTCTTGCATGCAGGAGGAGTCCTTGGTTCCCCCATCTGCTGGGCCACATAAAAGTTTGCAAATGCTTTATATTCAATTTGCTTTCTTCTTCCTCCTCTGGTTCGCTTCAGAGCCTCTGTCCTAACACCCCTTTCTGGTAATAGGCAAGGAAATTAAATACAAGAGAAAACATAGCACCTTCAAGTTCTTTTGAAACCTGGGAATCCTGTGTCAGAGCAAAAGAGATCCCTCTCCCTCCCTTCTGAAAGGCTGAAAGGAGGAACTGTGGAAGGTCGGTGAGAGAGAGAAAAAAAAAAAAAAAAAAAAAAAAATCCAGAGAAAGGAGACTCATGGAGCAAGCAGGAGCGGTAAACTGGCTGCATCTTAAAAAGTGCTGCAAACTTTCTCCTCCCTCACCGCCCCGGGCCAATCAGCCCCGCCCTCCCCGCATAGACCGACTAACCTAACTGGGGTGTGCGCACAGCGGATCTTGCTGCGCTAGTATGGTCTCCGAGTCGCAGAAGTGGCCTGTACAGGGGAACATTCTTCTTCTCTAAGTCCTTTTCCCCCGCTCTCCTTCTTTCCCCCCTACAACACACACAAGCATGCTTTGCAAATGGAGCTGAACTCGGAGGAGACCTAGATTTCCCTGTGAGAGCTACAGGAGCATGAGGGGCTCAGCCTCCCAGTTTTGATGACAGCTACTTTATGAAAGTTTTCAATGCAAATCTACAGGAAAAGAAGAAAAACAGGATAAAGAGTGGAGGAACGAAAAGAAAAAACACGAAGGGAGAGGAATGCCAGAGAAAAACAAGTAGTACCAGTATCAGTATTTCCTTAGAAAGAATGGCCTCCAACCAAACTTCACGGGGAAAGGTGTGGGCAATGGTGAGGTTAGGGATTGAGAAGGAAAAGTCCCTGCTATAGAATCCGGAATCACTTCCCTGCCGGAGAACAGTTTCCCCTGGGTTGAAGAGACACACAAATCGCCCTTTTAATATTAAACATCATCCGTGAGATTATCAGGACAGTTTATTTGAAACGGAAACAAATCGGAAATCCTTCCCTCAACAGTCCTTTCAGACAGAGAGAAGCGCGGAGAAGCCTGCACAGCACACAGAAAGAATAAAGACAGCACCTGGGCAACATGAACCTCCCTCCCCACGCGCCCACACCCAACGCCTCTAGCCTCATCTCCTAATTTCAATTGCACAACTTTCCGGTCACCAAAGAAAATATTTCCAGTTGGATCCAATTTCAGAATTGTAGTAAGCGGTGTAGGTCAGGGGAGGAGGGGTGACGGCAGCGCGTAGAGGAGGGGGCTGGAAGAAGGCATTTCGGCAGTAACTTATTTTTTTAGAACCAGCATGCTCTACCGATCAGAAATTGCAATTACCCAACAAAGCTTCCTTCACAAACAGACACGCAAAGCAGCATCGCCGTCATTACCATCTTGTTAAAGATATGCCCGATCTAGTTTACCTGACTTTGTCTCTGTGGAACTTCTCAGACAGTATTTTGGTCAAAGAGATAATGGTTGGGCAGACAAAAACAATAAATCGATACAGAAGGGCTTCCTTTCCGGAGTGATTTCCCACTGGAAACCACCGAACGGGGAAGCCTGCCTTTAATTCCCAAGCCCACCGCTCCTCTTGAAACGCACACAATGCGCGCTTTCAAAGGGGCATTCGTCTGCTTTTAAGGGGATTCCTGTCTTTTCAGAATCCCCAAACCAGAGAACACCAGAAAGACACTCAAAACCATTAAGATTTTTAAGAGAAAGACTAACATACACCCAAAACACAAGCACACACCAACCTTCGCCGGCTGGACCACTTCTCGCCTGTTCTTCTCTCTATTAACGACACGTTAGATTCTGATACACTCCCCCCCCCCCATCCAACTAGGTTACAATGTAGCTCTCTAGCTCCACTTAACCTGCAAGTTACAAAGAGAGAAAGAGGGAGAAAAAAAATATCCTGCCGCCTTCCCAACCCTCTCCCTCCCCCTCCCCCTCCCGCGTCCACTCCACCAACGCCAAACCCGCCAGCCCCGGCCGCGGCCGCAGGACCGAGGGAGGGTGCGAGAGGCGGGGGCGGGAGGGGGATCAGATTAGGCGAAACTCAATAAGCTCGCAGCCCTCCAGCCCGACGCCTCCACCGCCGCCGCCACCAACCGGCCACTCAGATCGCGCCCGCATCGCTGCCCACTGGCCCGGCCGGAATCGCGCCCAGCCCGGCAGCCCCGCGGGGACCGGCATCCCGCCCCCTCGGCCGCGGCTCCCCCTTCCCGCCCGTGCAAAGTCAAAGCCCCAGCGAGGCGCCGTGAACTTTTGCACGCCGGGCACACACACGCCCCGACCGGGCCCGCGGCTCAGGCTGGGCGGGCGCCGGGCTCCGGGGCCAAGGTCGCCGCCGCGCTGCTCACCCTTGTCCCGGCGGCTCCGCTGCGCTCAGATCCCGGCTCCGCTCGCTCGCCGGAGCCCCCGGAGGCGCTGCCGCGGCCGCTCCATGGCGAAGAGCATCTGTCAGCGGCGGCCGCGGGCGGGCGGGCGG
>NDGM010193220.1:0-16684 GCA_002564305.1 Octomys mimax | reverse complement strand
CTGTGCTTTGCCAAGCCTGTCCCAAGTAGGTGCTTTAGACCACTGAGCCATCTCACCAGCCCCCAACAATCCACTCTTGAGAGTTTAAATAAAAACCCAGTTTTTCAGTTCCTGTTTCGAGAGGCTCTGTCAGGAGCAGCTCGGTCACTTTCCTCTCATTACAAGTTCAGCCTGTATATCGTCAGCATTCAGTATACTTCAGTGCAGTAACTGCACTTGAGCAGGAGCCCGGGGACTAACAAGGCAACCTCTTGCCACACAAAGGAGAAACCAGGCACTCAGACAGGAGATCCGCTCGGCTGAGGTGGATCAAGAGGCCAGGTCCTTTCCTTCTCTCCTGGGACCCTGAGTAAGGGACAAGCCAGTGGACAGTCACCTGGTGGCTGACACTGTCTAAAGAGCCTCAGTGACAGGGTAGCTCTGGCTTCCACTGAGACCCTCCAGGACCACCCTGGTCCTGGGCCACCAGGCTGCAGGGACAAAACAGTCTGTTAGCAGAAGTTCTGCTCGAAGACTTTGGTTACTCCCTCTGTCCCACAGAGAGATGTGGGCAATCCACCTACTCATCTAAGCAGTGTAAACTTTCTGGTGTTGAGGATTAAGAAGAGAAGTTTTGTGATTGAAAAAAAAAAATCAGGCTTTTGTGTATATTTACTTTCATCATACCCCAACCAAGACACCCTCGCAAGTGCTGTGAAGGTATGATCTTGTGTAAGACACACGAGAGATTGTTTACGTGATCTGGTTATGATCCTGTCTGCAAAAGGAAAGCATGGGCTTTTGTGTGTGATGAACTTCTCGCAGGATATGGTTGGGCAGCTCAGCTTTGGGAAGAAAATGGGAGAACCAAGGTAAATATGTCTTGGCTTAGAATATACTAACCTAACATTAGTGAATGAAGATAGCTTTGTATTTGGTTAGTAAGATGACAGCTGCCAACAAAAATGTTCCAAATTAATCATCTTTGTCTCCCTTGGCAGAGTCTTTCTGATAAACACAACTTTATTTATTTATTTATTTTTACAGAACCGGGAATTGAACTCACGCCCTTGTGCTTGCCAGGGAAGCACTTATTCTATTGAGCCATCTCCCCAGCACCTAAACACAACTTTAGAAAGTACTAGAAAAGACTGAGGCAGCTGCTTGCCTAATAGTATGCAAGGAGCCAGCCACTTTAACTTCCACTCTGGGTGGAGAGTTCCAGTGTGTGGCCTCTGAGAAATGAATGGGAGTTCAAAAAGCGAGAACTGAGTGCTGCAGTTGGTTTATTGTGAAGGTTACATCAAGAACTTTTCAAGAAATACCTTAAAAGTAGGAGAAAAAAATGTCAGGGACACCAAGTGTGAGGGCCTAGGTTGGTCAGTGTGGAAGAAAGGGATAGATGACCAATGAGGAGGAACTGCTTTAAACCAAGTTTCAAAACCATTGCTGACTGATCAGATACAAAGAAATGAGAAAGAAGACTCAAACATGACTCTGATTTAGATCTCAACATACTGAGATAACAGCAATGTCATAGAAATAGGGATTTTGAGAGGTGAATCTGAGGTTGAGATCAGACAAAATTAGTCAAAAAGTTTCACATATGTCAACCACGGGGCAAGTGTGCAGAAACAAGCAAACTAGATGATCCTGTTCCTAGTGGAGCTCACAGAGCGGGGAAAGGCCAATATTACTTAAATAATTACATCCATGTGACAGTAGTTCTGGTAAACCCTCTCAGGTCACCAGGGAACAACCAGCTCTTCATTAGAAAGATCCAGGCCACCTTTTATGCTTAATGACACAGACAAGAGACACTGGTGAAGTACCTTTCAGACCATCCTGTATTCACAGCAACTTTGCTCACAGTAGCCGACGAGTGGAAGCAGCTTGGCAGTTCATCAACCGATGCATGAATAATTAAAATCAGTACATTACTGCATTGGAAAATGACTGTCATGAAAATTCACAAAGTTCTGTTTCATGCTATGACGTGGATGGACTTTGAAAACACTACATTGTGTGAATGAGCCAAAGCAGCACACACTACACAAGGTGTGAAGTCATTACAGTGTGTCTCCTCCACCTTAGTCACTGCATCTGGCACTGTGTAGCTTCTGACTCTTCCCCAAGTCAGCTGGCCACGAAAGGTGAACATGGTGAGTCTTCAGGGCATCACAGACACTACAACGGTGCAAGTAAAGACACACTGAAGAGTCCTTTCAGAACTGCTTCAGAAATGGCAAGAGAGGTGGGACAAGCATCTTTGAAGGAGCAGGGAGTATTTTGAGGGGATTAGTTGCAATGTGTGTTTCATTGCAGTAATACTTAGTATTAAACATTCACTGCATTTTTGATTATGCTGTTTATGATTACCCTTCATGAAATGTCCAGAATAAACAAATAATGGAGACCAAAGGCCACTAAGTAATTGCCTGGGGCTGGGTGCTGGGTAGATTTTTTGGGGGGAGAGTTAAGACATAAGCTAAGAGAGTGCTTTTCCAGGGGACGAAAATGTCTGAAACTGCTCATGTGATAGACGTGTGACTCTGAATATACTCAAAGCCATTGAGTTATATACCTTAAATTAGTGAATTGTGTATTATGAAAATTATACCACAACAAATTTGTCCTACTTTTGAGTACCTTTTGTGGCAGAACACAAAGGTGGGCTACAAGAAGGAAACTTTCTAAATCTAAGGATGTTCATTGAAAGTTCATTTATATCAAACGTGACTAACAATAGGTACAACTCATGGAGTCCTTATCTTCTATACTAGCCATAATTTGTGATTTTCTGTAATTATCTAAATGTTGAAACATAAATGTCAGATGGCTAAAGCCAGGTCCTGCCGCAACACTGTGTAGCCATGCCGGATGGTAGAGAGTGGGCGCAGCACATGCGGCCCACCTTAGGTCCTTGCTTGTCACAGAGTCACCTGGGCAGGTCCCTGGTGCAGGTCATCAAGTTGTACATTTGGCTTCCCGATCAGGGTGTCACAGCACAGTATCTGGAAAGTAAAATGTTTTTAATTCCAAATGATAGGTTTTACAATCTCTCCTTAATCAAAACACATTTTCTTCTTTGGGGGACTGATTCTTGCTTCATGTGCTTCTTTCTCGGAGAGGGATTTCAAATGATGCGTTCCACTGGGCGCTAAGGAGGCGCTCAGGCAGTCTGGCCATCCCGGCAAGCTCCAGGACAAAGGGACGTTGAAGTGGGCTCCCTGGGAGCCTGGTAGCAGAGGGAAGGGGGAGTCTCAGACGCAGAATAAGGCACACATGAAGCTGCAAGGACCCTGGGATGGAAGACACATCTTTGTCTTCTATTTTCATTTTTTCCCCTTTTTCTCTCTTCTTAGTTTATTATAATTTTTTTCTTTTTGTCTTTCTTTTTCCTATTTTGCATACATATAACTGGTATTCTAAACAACCAATTTGAAGACAACACTATGCAATAGAACAAATACTGTCACATCCCTACTATTTTGTTTACTGAAATTCTGTATCATTTCTAACATTTTCTTTTTTATTACTATTTTGTATTCTCTTTAAAAATTTTTAAATAAAACAAAAAAGAGCCTGGAGAAGGACTGGAGGGAGTGAACTTCCCAACAGTGTCACCTGCTGCCTGGCAGTCAGCGCTATCTTGGGGGTCAAGAGAAAGGGAGTCCCCTCAGCTGCTGTCCACAGCAGTAAACAGCCACTGTCCACAGCAGTGGACGCTGGGAAGGTAGAAGGCAGGAAGGAGGAGTGGAGACTGGAAGGACACTGAAAAGCAATGCAGAGCAGGAGCAGAGGAACTGAGGCTTGAGCAAGAGGCAGATGGGAAGGACACCAGGGAGGGGCACAGTGACAGCAACCCAGAGAGTGATTCGTGGTGCAGCTCAGCCTAGGCAGCTTCGAGGGACATAGCTGGGGGGGAGGAAAGAACAGGCCTGGCTTCACATTTGTCAGTGAGAGTTCAGGAAGTACTGGTCAAGTCTCCCTCTCACGTTCAGGCCCAGGAAGTGAGGCTGAAAATCAAAACTGCGAGCGATCTGATTTGCTCTAATGGAACCGGCAGGATCAAACTCTAGTAAACCCGAAAACCCTAATGCTTGCAAAGTTCTAGGAGCTTTTGTGGGACCCATGCCCTAGCAGATTCCACTGCAGAGAGAAGTAAAAAGAATATATATACCCTGCAGACATAAACAAATTTTTTAAAAAGCTTGAAGAGTTTTGTTGGACTACATCAGCTTTTCCCTTAGTATTTTTGTTAGATTCAAAGGAAAAAAAGGCTAATTTAAAATCCAGGGCTTCAGTTTCCCAGTTGTTTTTTCTTGCCGTGAGTTTTAACACTAAAGCTGAATGAGCCTTGAGTTATTTGTCCATTTTCAGCAGTCTTCTTTCTATGTTTCTCCATCCATGTATCTACCCGTAGGCCAACAATTGCTCGGAGCATTCTGTACATGAGGTGGAGGGCTTCATCTCTAGGGCAGACCCTGCTGAGTGCCGGGTTCCTGTCACACAGTCTGCTGATCCAGAGGACATGACACAGTCGTCTTCACTTCAGCATTTCCTTTTATGATGAACAAACAAATCTGTGTAGGATTACAATATGAAATTATATTTTTAAAACTGATCTAGGAGTAAAACACAAGGTGATAAACATCTTGTGGAGAACTTTATGTCATAAGGACCCTTGGGTGTGGAATTAGTTTCCTATGGCTACTGTCGCACATTAGCATAAATGCAAGGACTTAAAAGAACGCATACGTATTCTCCTGCAGCCCAGAGCCACAAGCCTCGACCAGCTCCCTGGGTTCCAGGCGGTGTCAGCAGGGCTGCTTCCTTGCCTTCTTGTTTCTCAAAACTGCCCTCGCACTGGGGCTTCCCTCATCACTCTCACCTCTTGCCGTCCTCCTGTGCTCCTGACACAAGGCTCACACTTATGCCCACCCACATGATGCCAGGAAATCTCTGTCACATTATCCTTTATCTAGTCGCATCTGCAAGTCCCTTTTGCCACACAAGGTAAGATTCACGGGCTGCAAGAATTAAGACATAAATTATGTGGGTGGGAGGGGAGCTATGTGGGGTATCCCAGGTATCTGCCTAGCGCGCCCCCCCTGCCCTCCCTTAAATGACAGCAGCCATGATCCTCTGTGGCCATGCAGGTCCCATATCTCTGGGCCCAAACTGTTGGAGCCAGAGTGGAGACTCGCTCTCATGGAGCTTCCATTAGGAAGAAGATGCCAGCAAGAGCCTGCTCAAGTCACCCAGCTCAGCCACAGGCAAATGCAGAGTGGAGCTGGGGTCTTAGCACCGTGAGAGGGTGGCTTTTGAATGTAAGCTCTTGCTGGAGATACAGCTCAGTGGCTTAAGCTGAGCTGGAGATACAGCTCAGTGGCTTAAGGTCCTGAGTCTGATCCCCTGTTTAAAAAAATAATAATAATTTGAATGTACGCTCTCATTTAAAAAGTTGTCCACAGTTGAGTTGTAAACAGTGAGAGGATGGAAACTGGTTTTATCCAGATTTCAGTCTCAAGACTTATTGGAAAGTTTAGAGACATTTAGAAAAGTTTGCCAACCATTAAGCATGCCAATCATTTCTTCCTGTCACTCAAAATATCACAAATAGTTCCAAAGAGAATCCAATGGGGAGACTCAAAGTCAAGATTAATGCCTCACTTATTTATATAAGTAAATTCAGTGGTTCATTTATCAGCTCCCACTAAGTTGCATTAACTGTTTCTCCAGGTTATAAATCATTTTTCTTAAGCCAGAGGAGTTGCAGGGGGCAGGCTGCCATCCTAGCCAGGGCTGTGGTAACTCACCCGAAATTCTCTTTGGCCACGGGGGCCTGAATCTCTTTGATTTTGAATCAAAATTAAAATTCCTAACTATTGGTCATTGTTCCTCTACAAGAATATCTCATCTCATGTCACAGAAATAGTAAATTCACTCATTTCTTTAATTTTCCATAGTAAAAATCACTAATTTCTTCATTAAAGATGTTTCTTAAGTGTATCTCTATCCATCACTGCTGGTCATCTTCTACTGACCAGGTGTAACCAACAAGGAAAGTGTCTACTGTGAAACTACCTTTAGATCTTTAGATTTCTGTTTTGTTTTTCAAAAGCCAAGAGTGACGTGGCTCCTGGAGGCCATCGTGAGGCCTGGCACAAGACAGCAAAGGTACTCTGCTTCTACTGAGATCCCCAGTGAAGTCACCCATTGTCCTCTGTGTGTGCCCACTGTGCCCCACCATGTCAGATAACCACAGCGAATGTTCTGTGGGCAAACATGGCCCCATTCATGCCACCAGGCAGTGAATAATTCATGCAGCAAGCTTTACCCTGGGCAAAACACACTGACATCAGGAGCATTAATCTAAAGTCATTCAAGGAACAAAATGGTTATTCATGCTTTCAGTGTGAGCCGTTAAATCTTGCCAGTTAAGTGAAGGCATGAATTAACCCAATTCATTGGACATATCACACGAGTCTCTAAGAGCACAAGTGCATGGGCCATTGCTTCCTGTGTTTATTCTTACCTGAGAACAGAAATACCAGTCATTCATTGTTCAGCAAGTCTAAACTGGTCAGAGGAAGGAGATGGATCGGAGAACCAACTTTTCCTTCAATAGGCCCTTGGAAAAAGTGACATCCATTCATGGTCTCTAGCCCCTCCTCCCCTTCTGACTGAACCACCCACACAGCAGCCTAAAGAATGGCTCAGTAGTGAGGGGGCTTTTCTCTAGAGAAGCTCACCTTTGCCCATAGCTGAGGGCTTTGCTTATCGAGGCATTTGTTGGCTAGTGCTGCTATGTGTCCACTGCTTTAGAAAACATGGATGCAAATCTGCACCTTTAGAATCCATTCTCAGGGCCAAAGACGTCACACTTGAGAACGTGAGATGGCTCCTTCTTTGGGTCTCCAGACCAGCCCTTCACTTCTGAGGAGAAAGGTCTTCCATGGACTCCTTATGGGGTCCAACTCCTTCCCAAGTGGGTCTCTGAAGAGACTAAAGCACTCTTCAGAAGATGGAACAAGAAAAGCGAGGCTTAAACATCATGAGCGTTCATGTTTCCCAGCCAATTTTCTCTAAGCAGCTGATCTAGATGTTTTTCTTCAGGAGGTGGAGAGAAAGTGCTGATTTTCACCATGAAGCAAAGAGTTCTGTACCTTTTAGATTTTGAAGATTATCAGTAGTGGACCCCACATGGAGACTTCTGTTCTTGTACAGACCAGCAGGTGCCAAAGGCAAAGTTGACTTCTTAACACTTTTCAGGCTGCGTTCACTTGCTGTATTTTCCTCCCCCTATCTAGTGGTGAAAGAAGAGAAAAAGAGAAATGAACTCTTTCTCTCCTTTTTTTATTTCTCTTTTTCTTCTTCCTTCCTTCCCTTCTTTCTTCCCTTCTTCCCTCCTTCCCTCCTTCTTCCCTTCTTTCCTCCCTCCCTTCCTTCATTCCTCCCTGCCTTCTTTTTCTTTCTCTCCTGGGGTTCTGGGGACTAAGCCTAGGGCTTCCACACGGAGCACACTCCCAGCCTTTTTTCTGTTTTCAGATAGGATTCCACTGAGGGCTGAGCTTGAATTTGCAACCCTTCTCCTCAGCCTCCCAGGCAGGTACTACTTTACCTGTTTTTAGATGGACAGATCTAACCTTCATCTTGACCTCTATAAAAAGTTTGTGACATCTGGAAGAGAAAAGGACCTATGGGACATTATTTGAAGAATGGATGAAACTTCTATTCTTGCAATGCTAAGGATTGAATCCAGGGCCTCACACAAACTAGGCAAGACTCACTGAGCCCCTCCCTTCCTCCCACCTTTCCTTCCTCTCTCCCTTCTCCTTTCTCCTCCTCTCCCTCTCTTCTCCTCCCCCCACCTCATGTTCTAACACATTGTGGAAAATATAGTATAGAGCAGCCAGTGAGTCACGGCTACACACTACATGACATATGCCATGTGTCATTTCTCCAGGGTTTCCTGGATTATTGTGACTTCTTATGTGGTGCTGTTTTAAAGTAAGAATGGCAGATAGGGCTGAGTCCTAATTTTGGCTTTGAATTTATAAACCATAACAGTAGACATATCAGCAAATCAACAAATCATCATATTTGAATTTGTTTCTCCTTTTAAAATTTATTATTTTTGGTCAGTACATGTTTGCAATACACAGTGCTCATGTTCCTTGGGGGACTGGTACACATACCTGATGTGTCTCGATTCCGTTTTCATCTGCTTTGCTCTCTCTTCTCTGTCTCTTGACTCTGATCCCTTCCCATTTGAGAAAGATGTGTCTCCCTACTTCTTGTTAACCTTTATTTTGCTCTTTATTTGCATTCTGGTTTTCAAAGAGAAACCATACAATATTTAACCATGTGTGTGTGTGTTTTTTGTTTAGAGTATTTTGGGGGTTCATGAACATTTTGTGGATGTCCTTCATACTCTTTAGGTAGATCCCTACTTAAAGGTGTATGTGGTACTAACGGAAGAGGGCACTCTCTGGATGACAGATCCAATAAATACTGGCCGAGACCGTGAGACAGTGCAAAGGAGATGGTTTGCCTGAGAGGAGACCAGACAGCAGAGATTTGGAGAAAACTGTGTGTGATTTCAGGCACTGTGACAGTTACCTTTGCAAGTCAATCCACAAAGCAAAGAGTGGGGTCCAAAACTGGCAGGGGCTCCACATTATTTAAAAACAAACCAGGAAATATGTTTTGCTTGGCTGTGTCACTCATCGGTGAGGGACACTGGTGCAAATCACAACACATCCCATATCGTTCTGACTGAAAGGTCTCAGCTGTCTGGGAGACAGCCAGCTCCTCACCCAGGCCACAAGGAGCTCTTCTGCATCCAGTCGGGGTCATCAAGATGAATAACAAATGTCCCCAGCTCTGCCAAGCTGTTCAGGCGCTTTGTGCCAAAGCCATCGTTGAAGAGTTCCAGTTCCCTCACGGCCATTCTCGGACATAAGCTGGCTTTCATGTGTTCGCTGCACTTTGGTCCTCCTGGATGCAAAGTACTCTACCCCTCTCAAAAGTCTTATCAGCAAACAGTTCAATCATGTCCTTCTTCACAACTCTTTAGATGTGGCTGATACTCTCATCTCCACTGTAGAGAGGAGGAGGACACTAAGGTGGGAAAGTGTGTTCCTAAGCTGCTATCGCCCTGCTGAGTCAAGAGCCTTGCTCCTGGTCCCTGATGGCTGTGGTCCCTAATGTCTTACCCCAGAATTCTCACAGGCCAGATGGGTGGTCATAGTGAGGCACTTTCTCTCTACAGTGAAAAAGTAGTGCGGTCCCAGTGAATGACCCTAATGGTACCCAACCATCTTTCCACCTGAGCGTTTCCATGCTGCAGACTCCTGTGTTGTGCTCCCTCCTAGTTGCTTGTTTGAAGTCCTATTTTTCACAAGCCACATTTTCTGGAAGGCCACACCTTGCCCCAAGCAGCGAAAGGGACAGAAAGCACCCCGGCAAAGGTCCACTCTGCAGAAACCAAGAGCAACCGGAGGGCACCCTGGGAATGGAGCAGGGGAGGCACCTTGGAGGAGATCAGGGTGGTTTGGGCCAGGCGGGTCTTCTTCCTGGAGCTCCAGGAGCGCTTCAGTGCCTGGCAAAGACCTCCACGTGCATGGGAACTGGGTGAATTTGGCCAGAAGCAGGTCCCGGAGTTGCCACTCATCCCGGGCCCAGGAAGTAGCTGCCTGCGCTTGTGGATTCCAGAGCGGATGGAAGGCTTGCACAGACGCTCCGGGCCCTGCAGAGCCCAGAAGGCCGCGCGGAGGGAAGGAAGTGGTGGAAGTAATTAAGGAATCTAAGCAGAAACGGTTGCTGGAGCGAGGGCTGCAACTGTTCTTTCAACCACATCCGATATTTGCTCCAAATGGTTATGCAGGACAGTAATTGTCTCCTGGGGGAGCAAGAGGCGGCGAGGCCCGGCTGGCCCCTAAGAGGTCTCAGCAGCTATAGGCGCCCTCGTCCATAGTTCACATTGTGCATTTTCTTCTCTTCCAGAGGAACTCTCCCAACTCCGCTCTTTTAATTAAAGAAATATGGCTTAGCAAGAAGCAAATAACTCTTTTTACAACAAGCATTAAGTATGGAATAAGGGGGAAAAAAAAAGAATTCTATGGTGCAGAAGTGAGTGCTTACTAAGCCATTCATGCAGAAGCTGTGACATAGAGAATTGTGTGCTTAGGGCAGTCAGCACCGCCCAGGATTACCCAGGTGATAGGTGACAAAGTCATACGCACGAGGTCCGTGGTCACATTGGGATATAAACGCACCCACTGGTCTCCGCTGAGGAGGATGCTGTTCTAAGTCCTGGTTTCTCATCTGTCCAACACGGCCCAACGCGCATTGCCTTTTTGTGCGCCACCTGGTGGATCGCAAGAGAATTTACTCAGAGTGCTGGTCTGTTTCATTCCAGAGCTCAGACCAGACAATCTTTTTGGTTTGTTTTGGCTCTGCTTTTTGAGACAGAGTTTCACACTATGTCATGCAGGCTGACCTGGAACTCACAAGACAGTGTCGCCTAGGCTGGCCTCACAGTTAGCATCCTCCTGTCTCAGCCTCCTGGTGGCTAGAATTACAGGGATGCGCCGCCCTGCCTAGGGAGAATCTTCAGAGCATTTCCGATCCTTCATGTTTTGTGTTTTTTCCTGATTCATTTCCTTGTGCTTTTCACACATCTATTTTGACTTTGGAAAAAAAAAATCTGTATTTTTTCATAAGTAAATCAAGCATGTGCCATTCAATTTGAAAGATGTATATGATGGTCAGTGTTTCTCCTCTTGCTGCCTAAGCTTCCAGCTCCTACTCTAAGAGGTAGCTATCAGTTATGTATATTATTCCAGGCAGAGCAGCACATGTTTCCACAGAGCAAGCATCAGCCTGTTCCACATACTGAGTCACTTTGCCTGTTTTCTCACCTATCATCTTAGAGAATGTCTCGTAGTACTATCAGTACCTCCTTTTTTCAGAATGACAACTGAATAATGCTTTCTTGCATGTTGCAATATGTATTATTCAGCCAGGCCTTTTTCCTGCCAGATATTCAGGCAGTGTTTAAACTATACTTGATAGTGTAATGGATATGCAATATCTAATGTTGATACATCTGATTAGACCTGGCTGGGAAATTCCTCGATCAAAGGGCTTTAGGGGTTCTTTAATTGTAACGAGACATTCTTGAATTCCTCTTCAAAGATGGAGTAACAAGTTACTCTTGTGGGAGTATGCTGACTTTTTTAGAGGCTAGCTAACAGCATGTTCTCAAAGTCTCTGGCCTCTGCTTACATGATAGGTGAAAAGTGGTGTGACATTGTAGTTATGCAATGCTTTAACTTGCAATGAATGAGTTTACTATGGAATGTGTTTTAAAACATTTTGTTGGGAACCACTGAAGCTGAAACTGATCCCTGTGGGAGGGCAGGATGAGGCCTCTCTGCCTAAAGCAGTCCAGCTGCCTCAGTCTTGAGAAAAACATCCTGCCTGGACACTGTGGAAAACCTTGTATCTTGTAACTTTGTAAATGTATAAGTAAAGGTCCTTATGGTTGTTTGCCAGCTCACTCACCAGCCAGGCAGAGGACCCACCATCTAACCCAACTCTTCTTGTCTATCTTTTCCTCAGTCCTGCCATTTCTCACCAGGGTACAATGGAACCCACAAAGACACCAACAGATTCCTGCAAAATTTATTTTCTCTTATCTGTTCATCAATTTCTTTAGCCATTTTTTCTACCGAGTTACTGACTTGTTTATTTATTTGTAAAAGCTCTGTGTACATTAATTACACATTAAAGTATTTTTTCTTTGCCCGGATTTTTCCTTATGAAGGCATCACTTATTTTACTGTCAAGTTTATCTACCCATCAAACCAATTTGTCAAATTTGATTTGGTCACATCAATTTGTCATGTTTAAAACTATTTGTCTGAGGGGGGTTGCATTTTCTGTCTAACGTAATTGCTGGAGAACTGTCATCAGTGTGAGGCTGAGTCTTCCTGTCCCAGGATGTGCTGCTTCTCTGTGTTAATTATGCTTTCATTTCCCCATTTAAAGTTTTCCTTATGTAAGTTGTGTACTATTTTGTGTGTGATTTCTTTTCACATATTCTGCCTTTGTTGTTGTTACTCTAAATGAGATCTTTTGTGCTAGTATGTCTTATAATGGAATTTCAAATACATATGCACTATCAATTTCATATATATATATATATATATATATATATATATATATATATTTAGTGCAGGGTCTATAGGGTCTCACTACATAGATCGGACTCATCGTGATCCTCCTGTTTTTGGTCTCCCAAGTGCTGGGAGTATAGGCGTAAGCATACCACCACGCCAGTCCCAGTTGCCATCTCAGTGTGCCCCGGGGGTGGGGCACACAGGGGATCAAACCCCAGTCCTTCAGCCTGTCTAAGCAGGTGATTTAGTCCACTGAGCTATCTGGCCAGCCCTGACACTATCAATTTCTATATATTAATTTTGTACCTAACATCTTAACTGCATTCTAACATTGTTTGAACATGTTAGATTATCTTCATTTTATCAGGTAAACAATTCTACCATCTGCAAATAATAGCTATTTAATGGTGGATTTGATTCATTCATGTAGAGAAATTTTTTGGTGGCACGTGCCTGTAATCGCAGCACTTGGGAGGCTGAAAACAGGAGAATCACGAGTCTGATCTAGGTAGTGAGATCCTAAAGGCCCTGTACACCCTGTCCTAAATTCATAAAAAAAAAAGAAAGAAAGAAATATTTTACTGGGTTAAGGAACTTCTCACCTATTCTATTTCATTGATTTTTTAAAGTTGGGAATTGAGGGGATCGTCACTGCTGACCCTCAGCCTCTTCTCCGTGAGTCAGGCAGCAGCCTGTGACACCATCAGGGCGCTCCTCTGGGGCATCCTCTCCCCTCTTAGTTGCCAGGTCGCCAAACTTGCTTTCCTTCCTGCCTCACTAATCTTTCATTCCCATTTCTTCTGTCTTTCTCACTCTGATTTTCTCATCTTTGGGACCCCGACTTTATTCTTTGAAATTCTCACTTCTTGGATGATTTCATCCTAGTATTGTGGATTGGAAATATGATCGCCAGTGACTCTGCTTGCAACTCAGGTCCCAGCCCTGTATCCAGCTGGCACCCAGATCCCCTTTGTGTCTAGCAAACACCTCAGAGTGACCACGAGCCAAGCTGACCTCCAGACCCTGCCTCCAGGGCTCCCGCAGGCTTTCCTGCTTCATCACGCACTGTGTCCTTTCAGGTGCCCACATCTACAATGTGGGGCTATCCCCAGTTTCTGTCTTTTCCCCACAGTGCTCCAATCTGCCAGGAAATACTGGTGGCTTTACTTTCACCTCTATCTCAGAACCTGATTGCCTCTTGCTACATCTGTTTCCATTGTCCCGGTCCAGATATCCATCACCTCCTCTTTAAGTTGAAGAAACAGTTTCTCCACCATCAAATATTTTCTTCCCTTGGTCACTTGCCATCTATTATCAACACAGCAGCAAGAGGGGCTTGTGCAAACACAAGAGGGTCAAAGCCTTGTGGAGCTTCTGTTTCCACCCAAATTAAAAGCCAAAGAGCTCCTAAGAGTCCATGAAATCTGTGCAGTCTCCTCACCACGCTGGCCCATCACCTTCCTGACTTAGCATTTTATCTCTTACTGACTATCCCACGACTACTCTGTCCAGCCTGTAGGCCTCTGTGACACCCAAGCATCTGGAGCGTGCTCCTTCCTAGACAGCAAGCTTACACTCTCTTCCCAGAATAGGTTTGACTCAAAACACAGAAGGCTGATTTTTCCCTACCTCAAAGTTACTCCAAATCCTATTTTCTCAGGGGGGATCTACTCTTTATCCCTAATACGAAATTGTACCCTACAATTTTGAGTATCACTCACTTTACCCTAAAACTTCTAATGCCCCTTTAATCTCCTCCACTTTTCCTAAACTACTCGGATCTTCAGTTATATACTCTGCTTATTATTTCTTCCATCTGGAACATAAACTCCACGCATACAAGAGCCATTCCCTTGCTATTCATACGTTAAAACACTTAAACATGCTTGGTGTGTGGTAGGCGTTCAATACTTGCGTGAGAATGACCCATAGGAGACGCCTCCTCATAGTCTTGGCTGTGGGGTGCGGGCACTCAGAGCACTGCCTCTCAGAACGGGAACCTCACACACGTCCTTTTCATCTCTTTTGGGTGAGGCTCCACCTCCTCCAGCCCACTCTGTTCAAGGAATCATTCCGCCTCATCCTGACCAGAATGGTGGAGGCAGGAGGCACTGCCACGGGCGCTTCTGCCACAGCAAATGTTTCTCCCAGCTCCGTGGTCCTCTCTGGAAGGCTGGAGCGGTGGTCCATTATGGAGCACATAACTAGGCCTCAGAAGGTGCCTTGGCCCAGCTCGTCTAGCTCCTCTTTGTAAAATGTGGGAGTACTCTAGTTTCTGAGGTGGAGTTCCAGTCTAAACTGAAATAGAGCCATGCACACCTGTAATCCCAGCACTCGGGAGCCTGAGGCAGGGGGATGTTGAGGACTGGAGACCAGCTTGGGCTGCAAAGTGAGCTCAAGGCCAGCCTGAGCTGCATGGTGAGACCCTGTCTCAAAAAGCAAATAAACTAAAATCGAAAGTTATTTTAAAGCTTGTCATACATTGTTTCATGAACAATATAAAATATTACTTTGTGTTTTTAACTTCTAGTAAGTGGTTTCTAGGATGTGTAGCGTTTAAGAGTTTCTTTTTCCTTTGATTAACATTATGCCATGTAACAGATCCAAGCTGAAACGCGAAGATTGGGGTCACTCATTCTAACAGTTGTCCAGGACCCCGCTCTATAGCACTATCTAGTTACCCATCTTTCTGCTGGCGGATATTTAACTTGTTTTCAATTATTATTTTTACATGAGCCCCTTCCTTCCCGTTTCCCCACGGGCCCATGTAAGTTATGCACCCAGGATATACTCTGAGACGTGAGTTGGCTGAGCATGTGCATTTTCACTTTGAAGAACTATTGTAGAATTTCTCTCCAAACTCCCACCAGCATTCTCTTTTCTCTAAAGATTTCCATCCGTGCCAACACTGGCTACAGTCACCATTCTTACAAATTTTTAATTTAGTGGTATAAAAGTATCCTATTATTGTGAGATGAAATTTTCCTGATTGCCAGTAAGGGAAGGCATGTTTTCATATTTTTAATTATAATTTTTGGGAAACTTCTAGATTTATTTGCAGTTACAATTAAGACTAAAGAGAGAGTCCTTGTGCATTTTGCTCGGTTTCCGGTAAAGTAACGTGTGAAACTGCAGGGGGCTCTGGCCTTCTGGATCCCGCCGAACGCCTCCCCGGTGGCTCTGCAAGGCTTCTCCTCGAGGCCATGCCGCCACAGAACGCTGTTCCTAGAAGGCTGCTTTTCTTTGTCCCGGAAGGGCGGTGCGGAGCGTTCGGGCAGCTCGGAAGGACGCGGGGCATCCAGAGCGGCGGCGGGGAGCGCGGGAGCCACGGCGGGCGCGCTCGAGGTCCGAGGGGGCTGGAGAGTGCGTCTTCCGCTGAAAGAAACTTTTACATTAAACGCTCACTATGTATTTCAGTAATAACGCGAGCGCGCGTGCACATGTGTACTGTGCCTGACATCCGGTTACAAATGGGACGTCTTTGCTCTTTCTATATTGACACAGATTTTAACTTTGTTTATGGTAGCTTTTAAATTAAATTTTTGGAGTGGTCAGATTTTTGTTTGAATTTAAGTTTGCTCTGTCTTATTCGAGAAATCGCTCCCTACCCTGAAACCGTAGCATGTCCTCCTGCGTGGTCTTCTAATATTTTTAGAAGTTTTTTTTCTTAACACACTGGGAGATTATCTTTACGGTTCATGTGAAGCAGTGATTTAATTTTACCTTTTCTATATGAAAAGACATTCTTCCCATACAAAAATTATTGATGAGAACATTGTCTTTTTGACCTGCATTTTTTCCTAATGTACACCGGGGGCCGGGCGCGCTGGGATTGATTTCTTGGCTCTGTGGATGGTTCTGACGACCTAATTGCCTGACCCTGCAGCTGGCCACCTACTTACAGGTTTATACTTAGCCTGTGTATCAGGTAGCACAACCCACACTCATTATCTGCTTGCCTGCTTTTGGGGGCGAGTACTGAACCCTGAACGCAGGGCCTTTCTACCGAGCTAGAACCCCAGACCCCTTATATTCTTAGGATTTTGACAAATCCCCCAGCATGTCCTCCAACTTGCAATCTTCCTGCCTCAGCTTTCTGAACCACCAGGATTGCAAACGTACACCGCTGAGTCCGCCTTTGTTTATTTGTAAAGACTATTTTAGTTTTTGGCTATTCTTGATTAGCTTTGGAACCCTTATAGATAACATAATTTTGTGAAAATCATATTTCATGAAAAATTTCTAAGGAAATTTAATTCACTTCTAGACAAAATTGAATTTATAGACTATAATTTATAGACTATAGACTATAGTATTATTGATTTTGTTCAGTACTAAATAATTTTTGATTTTCAAATTTTTCCTCTTTAAGTTTTTTAAAGTGTGTCCCTGACCCAAAGATATGACAGCTGCTGCTATTTTTAACTATCTTTTTCCTTTTTATTTTTCTTTGTTTTCTCTCTTTCTTCTTTCTTTCTTTCTTTCTTTCTTTCTTTCTTTCTTTCTTTCTT
>NDGM010192991.1:0-10523 GCA_002564305.1 Octomys mimax | reverse complement strand
GCAATGTATTAATTATTGTAACTGTCCTACTAACCTGTTTTGAAACTTTTTCATTGCTATTTTTTCTCATTAAGATAAAAAAAGAATAATTTTTCTTCTTTAGCCTGAAAGGCCCAGTGTAAATGAATATCACCTTAAATTAGGTGAAAGCCCAGAATCTGAGTTTTTCTTTTTTTTTTTTTTCTTTTCGTGTTACTTGGGATTGAATTTAGGGGAGTTCTAGTATCACTGAACTACAGCCCCAGCCCTTTCAAAAATATTTTATTATGAGATGGAGTCTTGCTAAATTGCCTAGGCTGGGCTGAATCTTGCATTTCTTCTGCTCCGGCAAAATCTCTAGGATTATAGCCATGTGTCTCCAGGCTCAGCTCAGAAGCTGTGAGTTTTAACTTAGAAATTAGTATTTTCCAAGGCTGGCTATGAGAATGATTAAATTAGAACAAACAGAAAACCATTTCAGAAGCCTTTTCCTCTCATATATGTAAAAAAAGATTTAAAAATTGTTTTGCTGCTTCTTTCTCTTTTTTACTTGAATAGGCACCAGATTAGTCTTAAAATTTCCCCCAAATTTTAGTTAGAACTTATTAATGCAAAAACTGTTATTCACATTGGTTTGTGAGTTTTCCCACACAATAAAGTTTCCCTTAATACCTCTTTCTGAAAAGTTCCCTTTTTAACAATGGATCGGTTTAAGGAAATGAATAAATCAAAATCCATGTGATAATGGTTTTAATTAAAGACTATTACTTACTTTAAGAATAATTAAAGCAGTGAGACTATTCACATTCTAAGGGCACCTGGTACAAGAGAAACACAGACAGCACTGCTTGGGTCTTCCTTACTCAGCTTCATGGCTGATGTATTCTCAGACTTCCTTGTCATGGGTCACTCTTCTCAAGATCAGAGATGACAATATTTTCTTCTAAATGTACCGTACTAAGGCTGGTCATAGGGCAGTAAGGATTCCCAAGCCCTGCAAGTCTCCGGAAGAAGCTACTATTCCACTTATAGACATAGACGGAAAGTGTGGAGATGACCAGGATTATTATCAGTGTCAGTACAATTGCCAAAGGAACAACGTTGTGACTGGGCTCTGAAAGAACATGAAGAAACAGAAGATCTCGGTGACACTGAAGTCATAGAGCTAATATCACATAATTGCTATTTTATTATTTCTAAGAAAAACCAAGTTTTCCCAGCCTACCTTTTCCTGGAAGCTCCTTTTCAGTGTGAATATCTAAAATCAATAAAAAATTATAATTAAGGCTTTCAGCAAAGTCATGTCACTACATATAGCTGGGTTCAGCATACTATGGCTCCTGGGTCAAATCTGGCCACTTATTTCTATAAATAATGTCTTGTTGGAACTCAGCCATATTTACTCATTTATGTATTATCTCTTACTGTCTCCATAAAGCAACACCAGAACAACAGAGACCATATGGTCCCTACAGCCTAAAGTGGCTCTGAATTTATAGTTTTTTTATTATTAGTGCTCACAAATATACACTCAGCTGTTTTTAGTCAAAGAATTTTCAACAAGTCTCAGCACTGTTGTGCAATAGAAATACAAGTAAAATAAAGATTTTGGGGGATCTATTGTGGATTCTTTCCAGCAAGAATAACCTGCCTGGCTCCATGCAAGGATTTTAGAACCAGCATCTTCTTACCTCTATCAGCTAAAGAATCTTAGGAAATGGTTAAGACCTCCCCATTTTAGGACTTTCTGTTGTGCACATATATCTCTTTCAAGTGGACTGTCTCAAACTTGAACTCTGCAATTTTTGATCAAAGTCAAGCCCTGAGAAAGATGCAGAGGATGATCCAGAGAAAGTTGATGAATACATCTGTGAGAGCAGGAGATACCTCGATGCTCTGCTCTCACTCCAAAGACATGTAAGAAACATTACTGTGTTATCAATAGCAAACTACATTTAAGAAACTTTGGTTTTGTAATATAAAAATAATGTGATACAGTTTGGCATTAAATTATTGAAACATTATTCTGCATGAAAGTACTTCTGTATTAAAGACTGTTAAAAGTTACATTCAGGATAAGAAAAGAGAAAGAGCTCTTAGGAAATCTGAAGTGCAGGCCTTCATGTGGACTCAGTTTGGACAAATATTTTTCTCATCTATAATGTGGGGATATTTTAATTGTTCCATTACCTTGGTAAATTGCTGTGAGGATAAGAGAAGTGTCATGTACTATATAAATACTTTGAAATCCTATACATACAACAGGACATCATGATTCTGATTTGTTCTTGATACTTAGATGCTGGTCATAACTTGGACATACTATTGGTTAGCTTCAGTCATGTTTCTTACACACAATTAATACTCACGCTACTTGGGTTTCAAACATTAGTGCACACACTCACAGACTGATTTTCTTCCCTTCATTCCAACTGTCTAATCAGACTCCAATCTTGATGAGTTTTCTCTTCTGTTTGTCCCCTCCTTTTAAGTTCTATCACTGAGATTACACATGCTGATCTTCACACTGGGTGAGTGCAATTGCATTGCAGGTAGCCACAGAGCATACAGTGGGTTCTGGTTTCCTCCACTAGGGTGCTCAACCTGTTTGTCTCTGTGGCTTGATCCTGCCTCATTGGTCAGTTATATTTTCATCACTCCAAATAGGATCCTTCTTCTCTAGCCTAAACTCATTCTTCATTGCTGCCTTTGGCCATTCTAGGCCTTTGCTCTGCTTCTGTTCCAGCATCTACAATTCCCTTCTTCCTCTAAGATTCCAGAGCCTCATGTCCAGAGGCTTCTCCAGCAGCCCAGGGACCACCAATCTCTCCTTCCTGATGTAATATCATCTAGACTATATTTGGATTATTATAAATACCTTTCCACCACTCATGATCCTTCTTGGCATCTGTTAAGGTTTGTGTCTAGTTGTTCCCACAAAGCCTCATGTAGTCGTGGGGTGACTTCTAGCATTTGTGATTAATTCATGATCCAATGCTGGGATTATAGGTGTGAGTGCTATACCTACCCTGGGGCAGATAGCTTGAATACAGTATAAGGAAGGGAGAGAGGCTTGCTAGCTGCTGAATCTGCTGCTCCTCCCTTTACTCTTTGTTGTTTTTTCACCGCCATGAACTGCTGACTTCTGCCATGTGCCAGTCTGCCTTGGAGCCAGCCGAGTATGGACTGAAACCTCCACTAACTGTGAGCTGAATAAACTTTTCCTTCCTTAATTTTGGAAGTTGGGTATTTTGTCTGAGTAAGGAGAGAAAAGTAACTGAGATAGCATCCTGTTTTAGATTTCTCTGTTGTTGTTTGCAGCTGACTTGAATCTCTTGCTTATATTTCTAAAATTAACTTTATCAGTATATACTAAGTATACGGTTCACAATGAAGTTAAATATAATTTTTATGATTACTTCCAACAGAGAATCACATATACTTGTTCGCAAAAATATACACAAACTATATAGATTTAATTTCTTGAGGTTGAAGATGAAACTTTAGCATTCTTAGTAGCATCATTTTAATGAAAGTTGCTGATTTAAGTTCTAGTTCTGTTTGCTTGAGGTAAACTCCTTTTTACCTGTTCAGTTAAAGCCAGTATGTCACAAGAAAGTCATAGAGTCTTTGTATTTATAAGGATTTTTCTTTCATATCAGTGGAAAAAAAGGGGCTGAGTAGTCTCTTGCTTGTTTGCTATAGAATAAAATGATAATGTCAGAACCTATCAAATAACCTCTGAATGCATGGATTTAACAAAAACCCTTAAACACTAAAGTGGTAGATTGTCAGTAAGCAGGGTACAACTGAAATGAAGAATTATCCACTGATGTTACCAACCTGCCTCCATTTTACATATAAACCCCTTCTTGTCTTGACACGGAGATAAGTGCCACACTCCTTCAGGAATCTTCAGGGCAATGCATTGGTGGGACTTGGCGGGCTCCAAGTCTGGTTTCCGAATGCCCCAGTTTGACTGGTTTGTGGGTGTTCCATCAAACCACTTTATCGTTTCATCTGTGGAAAAATTACAGAATTACTATGAATAATGAACATGATTATAAGATGTTCTAAGTGTGAAATGAAGAACCATAAAAAGTACCCCCCAAGTTTAATAAGATTCTTTTGGAAGCATCTGCCTACCTCCATACTTATTGTCATGAACCCAACATTAAAAGGTAGGTATTAACAAAGTTACCTTGTGAACAACCCTTTATTTAATTTAGATATATGGTTCTCATTTAGTTAGATATCATTTTTTTAACATAGCAGCTTGAATTTTTAAATGTGCTATGTAATTTTTAACCAACTTAAAGAAGTAGTTTGCTAAATGAAAGTCAATGTAAAGAAAGAATCCTTTGAAGTTTACAGCTACGTCATTACAAAGTGACTCTCTCTCTAAAGGAATTTTACAGTGCATTTTAAATAAGAAGCCAATAATACACCTAGGGAGGAAGACAGCAAGAGAGTCCATCATGGGCATAGGCAACAAGGTGTGCGTGGGGCTCACTGTCTGAAAAGAACTTTAACAATAAAATCATCTAAAAGTCAGCCTGCCTTTTACTATCATCATCTGCTAGAAATTCTAAATAATGTCAGTTTTAAAATATTCCTTGCAATGGTAGCCTCACCCCCTGCCCTGGTATACCACTGCAGCAAGCTCTTTATGACAATTAAAATAATCTTCCTTATAAGTAGTACCTTTCAATATAGCCATCAATTACATAAAGAAAAGAACACCATGCTTCCTTTTATTACAAACTCTGATTTCTATGAGCAGCAAATAAGAATTCTAATAGCGCAATTTATCACTGCAACCCTTCCATAACTCTGCTGTGCTCTTATAACTCTTAGGAAGCTGGGGTATTTTCAAGTCAGTAGGGTTGTGGTGTGCTGCGACTGAGTCTCTGGACAGAGTTCTAGCCAAGCATCCTCACAGTAAGTATAAAGCCATACTTGTTTGTTTGTTTTGATATCTGTTTTTCTGGGATTATTTCAAAGAATAAAAGGGCATAAAGAAGACAACAATGTTGTTTTTGGAAAAATGCTTAAGGATTCACTCTAGTTTTGGGTTTTTGTTTGTTTGTTTGTTTTCTTCCCAGCAAATGTGTCCAGTGAGAATTTTCTGGCTCACAGATGCCATTATCACCAGTCCTTTTTTTTTTTAAGTGTATTTTGTTGTTGCAGGGTCTCACTATGCATCTCGGACTTGCAGTGATCCTTCTGCTTTCAGCCTCCCCAGTTCTGGGATTACAGGCAAACACCACCACACCTGGAGTGGCATGTGGTGCTGGGAATCAAACCGTGATTCCTGAACTTGCCTAAGCAGGCGTTTTAGTCCACTGAGCTATCTCTCCAGCCCACCACCACCAGTGTTAACAGCCCTGTATTTCTTTATGCCCTCTCCCCATCTCTTCTCAAATTCCTTACTGTTACTATCAAGTTGAGCATTCAACCAAACCATCTGGACAGAAGAACCAAAAGCTAAGAGCTCTGCCAGGAGAAAAGAATTTTCATCTTCATCCTTGATTGTTAACAGATTAGATCCTGCAAAAGAGAAAATGGCAAATGAACAAGTGTTTGTGCTTATACAAACATATAATTTTAAAAAAATGTTTCCTGTACCATTACTTGTATAGTTCAGGACCTAAAGAGCCAAAAATTCCGTTATATGTGTGTGTGTGTGTGTGTGTGTATGCGTGTGTGCATGTGTGTATGTGTGTGTGCATGGGCGTGTGCACTTGACCCTGGGGGGGCCAACCAAAGCCTCATACATGCTAAGTATGTAATCTAGCACTGATACACACAACACACAACCCCAAAATTTTCTCATTAATAAATGATTTTTGATTATAACTTTAAAGCAAAACCATATTTATTAAAAAGATATAGGCTTATGCTTAAGAAATAAAAGAAGTATTAATTTTAGAGAACATTGGAAATTCATAATGCAGTGCATTTGAAAGGAATTTTTTGGGAAAAGTGCAATATATTGAAAAATTATTTTATATTTTCAAATTCTAGATTGTACATATATTGCATAAATATAGTTACATATATTAGCTGCCCCTTAAATAAAGAAACTCAATAATATGCACTTTTTAGTAGTTTTCCTGTTACTTTTAATGTCACTAATCAGATACACAATGAAACCACATTGCTTACTGAAATGTCAAGAGAGAGCACATGAAAGCATTTTATCATCACAAAAGAATTACCTTCCTTTTTGCAAAATTCATGAGCAGCCTCAAAACTCATACTGTCTAGGACTGTAGAAAAGCTGTAGCAATTACTCTTAAATTTTATCCAGGGTATAGATGTTTCTGAGCACAACACTGGTTGTTCAAATAGTTTTGTCTCTATAAAGAAAAACCACTTATAATTTCAGGGTGGAGGTGGGGTTCGTCTATTAAAATAAAACATTGCATTACATTCTATGAAAGACAAAGGTAGTAAGATTATCATGGTAATACCCTGAAAGATTAGATTTAAATTAAATGATTATAAAACTTTAGCCAGTTTTCAGCATTCCTGGCAGAAGCAATCCTCACCTAAGCACAGCAAGGTATACTAAAACAGTTCTGCAAGCTCAGTTTAAGTCCTGACTGGGTCATGTTTACAACAAGGTTGGGATATCTGGAAAATGTGATTTCTGGAAATAGTGGCAGCAAAATGATGCTGGCAAAGGGATTTCCAAATGAATGAGCTACGTTCTATCAGTGCTGAGTATCATAGACTTTAACAAAAACTCTTACTAATAAATATATGTGAGAAAATAATGCATTTAATAAAGTATCTTATTATCAAATAAAAGAAACTTGAGGGCACTTTACATCAGACAGTAAGCAAGGCAGTCAGACACATTTATGCTGAGATCCCAGCTCTGCCACTTGCTATGTGTGGCTGTAGGCATATTACCCTGCATGCAGGTTTTTTATTTGTTTGTTTTCATAAAGCAAGCTAACACTTTTACTATTTTAGAAGCTAGAATGCATTAGTTCTTGGGACTTCCTAGATACTCAATGAATTTATTGTTTTCAAAAAGGGAAGAGCAGGTTTTATAGCACATTAGGAACAGAATTATTTATATTATATATTCTGATATGCACAATAAATCTTGATTATTAGTTAATCAAATCCTCAGTCACAGTTCTCTGTGCATGTTCCTGTTGTTTGTTTCTAGTCTGGTTGTCTTTCTCTCCCTTACCTGTAACCTGTGATGTAGGAAAATCTCAACACCAGCTTTGCCGCACACATGCCCCATCTCGCCATCTCTGTTTTTGTCTCAGCTTTTCTCTAGGAATGCTTCAGTATGTTCTATTATTGTCTATTTACATCTCACTGTCTCAAGGCCCATCTGCACTGCCATGTCCTTCAAGAAGCCCTCTGCGTTTCCCCAAATGGCTACAGTGCTTTCTTTCCTTGAGGAGTCCTGCAGCACTTGCTATCCTATTTGAAAGCCAGGCCCGAAATAACAGTCATTTTTCTTTACATTCACTGACCAGAGGACAGACTTCTCACGACTCATGCCCATCCTCACTCCGCCCCCACTCAGTGCATCCTTACACAGGACATATTTTCAAGTTGAATATAATGTACCTACCAGTGGGCACATGACAAATGGCACCCTGCAGAAATGATTCACAGGCTGCACTATGCCAGCGTCCATCTGTGTCAGCAAAAACACAATCACCAAGGAGGGATGGCTCTTCTTTGTTCCAAAAAGTGAAAGAGGATTTGGTGCCATCTGACCAGTCAAAATTATGGCCATTCTGTGGAGGGAAATGGGGTCATCATTTGCTTGGGTTGCTGCTGGCAAGGCTACCCGGGCTGCCAAAGCATCCCATGTTTCCCACACAGATTTTTATTTCCATACTTTTTTTTTAGTAAGACAGCTTATGAATCAGCCTGACCAAAAGGAATATGTTCCATAAATGACATCTTTTTTAGCTTTCAGGAATCCTTGCCACTATAATTTCTGAGTAAGTAATTAGAGGGAAGCATATCAAAACCTTGCATTTCTACACCACAATTAATTCCAGATTAATCAATAATTCAAGATAAGATTGAAAACATAACAATGTTAAAGAAAACTTAGCTAAATTTAAAAAAAATACACTTGATGCATAATCTAAGTCATACAAAATCCAGAGACCATTCAGTAATATTGACTACAAAAAAATTAAAACATTTTTGATACAAAAATACAATAAAAACTGTACAATACCATTCTTTCACTCATTCCACTGGCAAAGATTAACACACTGATAATCTTGTGTGCTAGTAAGGATGTGAAAAACCCTAAATTAGACATCAGGCATGTCAGCTACTCTTGTGATCCCAACACTTGGAAGGCTAAGGCAGTAGCACTGCTGATGTTCGAGGCCAGTTTGGGTTACATAGTGGGTTCAAGGCCAGCCTGAACTACATAGAGTCTCACAAAACAAAACAAAACGAAACAACAACAACAAAAAAAGAAAGAAAACAAAACTCAGAAACTAGATGTTATTATATAGTGCATACAAGTGTACAAACTCTTGGAGGATGATTTGACAGTACTTGGTATAATTTAAGTGTGCTTAGCAATTTCACTTCTGGAAACTTATCCTAACTTTGCAAATACTTTTTGTTGTACAAACACGTATTCAAAGGAGAATGTTTCAATGAATTGTGACACAGTGTATTCTTATGTCCTACTTCTAAAGGATGCATGAAATTTTTATGTGCTCAGGAGGAAAATTACAGAAGACATATTAAATAGAAAGGCAAATTTAAGGAGCACATTCACAATATGATCTCATTTGTGTTTAAAACAGAATGTACACATTTCTCTGTTACATGTGCAAAATGTGGATACACAGCTAATTTCTAGATGGCACACAAAAAATTGCTTACAAGGGGAGTGGAACTAGAGTTCAAGATAGGATGGAGTTTAATTTTTACTGTATTTTGTAATACTTTTATTTAAAAATACCAGAAAACAGAATCTTACCATCTAAATCCCACGACTAGAAAACAAAACCTACTCCGCACATGTTAACTTTCAAGAGATCCTGAATTGATTACCAATCAACTTTCTAAGCAGGAAGCATGGGTCATTTTTCTTGGGAACTCCCATTGTGTAACAAATTACCCCAACACAGTGCTTAAGTTCAAGATGTGTTCTGACGCATAGATGTGGCAGGGTTCAGGGGGCGTTAGGAAGTGTTCTGAGAACTTTAGAGGAGCATTAAGTCTAAAAATTAAGGAAGTTGGGCCAACCAGATAGCTCAGCAGACTAAAGCGCCTGCTTAGGCAGAGCGCAGCAGTGCGGGTTCAATCCTCGGCGTGCAGTGCCGGCCTCATCCTTGGGGCACGCTGAGAGGGCGATTGAGACTGTGCGTGGTGGTGAGGGCTTGTAATCCCAGCCCTTGGGAAGCTGTAAACAGGAGGATCACTAGGAGTATGATCTATGTAGTGAGACCCTGTACACTCTGTACTAAACACCAAGGAAAGAAAGAAACAAAGAAAGAAACAAAGAAAGAAAGAAAGAAAGAGAAAAGAAAATTAAGCAAGTTGATGTTTATCTTAGAAAGACGGACATTCTTGTTGTGTTGTCATACACTGCTCATTTTGAGGCTAGTTAGCAGTTTTTGTGTAAACCAAGTACTGAAACCGTAAATTTACTGCTGTTAGGAAATGATTTTTTTTTTTTTTTGTGCTCATTTCTGTGGCTACCTCCTGTCACTAAGGAGGTAGATGTGAAGCTCACGTATGCACAGATGCTCCAAAGATTTAGGCCACTTACATCAGGGGTGAACAGTCCAATCCAATGGGCACGTCGGAGGTGGCTGAGGACCACAGTGAGGAAGGCCTGGTGGTACTGGTCGGCAATGCTGACAAGTTCTGCTTTATGCATCAGGCAGGCTTTTACTGCCGCATACCAAGTCATGTTTGCATTAATTATTTTGTAAACTTTGTTTCCGTATTCTAAGGTACTGGAGATTGGAAATGTATCTGATGCATTTACATGGCGTCCAGAAGTATCTAGAACAAGAACAAGAACAAAAGCCTTCATAGCATCTGATAAGAAAGGAGAAAACTAAACTTAGGGACCCTTGTCACTACGACCCATACTGATCAGGAAATTTTTCTTCCAGAATTGACCACTTTGAAATGAAGACATTGCCTGAAAGCGCGCACCATGCTAATGAGTGAGAACACTTAGGGAATTTAATAAATAAGTTTCTTTAAAAAATATAAACATAGGGCCAGCCAAATAGCGGATTAAAGCACCTACAAGCAGGTGCAGGGGCTGGGGGTTCAATCCCGCTCTTGAGGTGCGCTCAGAGGGCAATTGAGACTGGGTGTGGTGGCGCGCGCCTGTAATCCCAGCTCTTGGGAGTCTGTAAACAGGCGGATCATTACGAGTCCATATATATATATATATATATATATATATATATATATATATATGGAAACATTTCTGGCTTTTCCATTTCTGACTACTCTTTGCTAAACCAGCCACTTTTTGGTAGATAATTTTTTTTTTTTTTTTTTTT
>NDGM010192370.1:0-10634 GCA_002564305.1 Octomys mimax | reverse complement strand
ATACTTCTCATGTTTGCACATAAGTCCAAAAATCTCACCATATACAACCTTGAAGAAGGACAGCTCCACAATATTCCTTTTCCTGTCTCTAGCTTTCATTCACCAGAAATTTTTTAAAGGTAGGAAAAAAATACACAGACCAGAATGAAAATAAACTTAATGAAATATTTGGAATGAAGCTAAAGTAGCACAGAGGGGAAAATTTATAGCACCTAATACTTATGTCAGGCAAGAAGTTATCAAATAACTTACTTCTTATCTTAAAATTGGAAAACAAAGAATTAAAAAACCCCCCAAAAACAGAAGGAAGCAAATAGTGAAGATAAATAACAGATCAATAAGACTGCAAACATGAAAATAATACAAAAATCAGTGAAACTGAAAACTGAGTTATTTAAAAAATTAATAAAATGACAAACCTCTGACAAGACCAACAAATATGGAAAAAAAGACACAAATCATGAATGTTAGCAATAAAACACGCTCTTCCTTTGCATCCCACTGCTTCCAAAAGGAAAATAAAGGAATAAAAAAAAAACCCCTGTATTCTTATATATTTAAAACCCTTAAGGAAACCAATTAAATCTTCGAAGCCACCAACTAACAAAGTCTGTCAAAATAAAGTAACTTACCTGAATTGTAGTACAATAAGTAGAAAAGTTAAATATCTCATCAGAACTCTCCAGAGAAAAACAGGCAAGAAAAAAAAAAAAGTCTCGATTCAGTGTACATGCTGGACCACATCAAGCTGTTGCGGCTTGCAACCCGGAGCTTCCTTAACGCACTTCATCCTTTATACTGGTGTTGCTTATTGCAAAAAATGCAAAAAGACATCACCTTATCACAGCAAAAATAAGTTTGCAGTATGGATCTGTGTTATCTTTTTTCCATATGTTCTAAAAATTAAGAAAATGGTTTGCTTAATTCACATGGGAGCTTCTCACTTTTATGCAGCCTATGAAAGTATAATAGAAAGAGAACCATCAAAACTGTGCTTCAAGAGCAATAGGCTTCACTCTCACTTTTATGCTAAATAACATTGCCTGGTTTTATTGTGTATGCGAGAAATAAGAACAAAGATTTTTAAAATGCAAACACCAAAAATCGTTTTACCCATGTTTCTCTCACTGCAAAACATACTATTCCTATCAGAGACCTCCAACTAGTCACTCTTACTCTTCACACTTCATAAAGCATAATGCTTTTTTTCTATTTTAATTTTTTATCACTCCATTTTTGCAGTGTATGATCACGTCTCTCATGGAGGGTTGGCACCTGCAGGTAACACATCACAGTTGTTTTTCCATCCTCCTCCCCTCATTTTCCTTCCAGTCCCTCTATCTCTTGATCATCTTGTTTGAAAAAAAATCTATTTCCTATTCTCTTTTATTTTGTTATTTATTTATATTTTGGATTTCTCATGGAAAATAAAACAGTGATATTTAATGTTATATGTCTGGTTTATTTCACTAAGCCTTATGGTCTTAAGATGCAACTATAAATAATCTGTTTCTTTGTTTTCACAGTATCCTCAAATTAAGTGTCTAATATATCGCAGTTTGCTTAGCAAGGTCATCTCTAAAAACACTAACAACAACAAAAGCCTATTAGCATCTCCTGCTACCATTATAACGCTACACTTTCTTTGGAGCCCACATTCTACAAAATTAAGAACAAAGGACTTAGAAGGCTTATGTGGTTACGGTACATATATTTCCAAAATGAGACATTCAAAAGTTCTTTCTTAGCACATTTTATATGGCACTAGCATGCCTTCAGTTCTCAAGCTTTCCAGAACATATTGGTTATACCTGCCAACCTTGACCCTATCGCCGGTCAAGTGATGCACTGATCCATCATTTGGGAATGGAGTTCCCTCGCTTGCAAAGCGAAGATTGGATTAGGACTCCTCCCCATCATTGCTGGTGCTGGGTTGTTCTTGTTCACTCACCTTCTTTTTGTCAAGGGATTTGTTCAGCTTTGGGCATAAAATCACTTCACAACCACTGTGATTGTACAGGCTGTTGGAGCATCTAAGGTAGACCTACTGCTTCCTATGGATGAGTTGTAGGAAAACAACTTTTTTTCTGGGACATCAGATTTTTAAGTGCTGTGTTTGTGCAAATATTTAAGTCTTATTAAAGATGCCAGATTGGATCTCAATGGTAGATGTGTTCTGTAAACCTTTTTACATGGAGATTTCTAAGCTGAATAGACTTAATAAAAAAATTGTGCAGTTCTGTGAAGTGCCTCTACTCAAATTATTTTAAAGATTTTTAAAAATTTAACTCTTATTCTATTTGTACCTTATACTCTTAAAATTTCTTCATACTCTAAGTGCTTATTAAAATTCTTATGATTTATTTGAAATGTCAAGAAATAAGTCTCAGTTTCAATGACAAATTTCAAGTGCCTCATTGTCCACTTCACTATATTATCTACTTATTAATCAGTTAATTTCATCAAACTCATTCTGGCTTACAATTTGGAAAAACATCCTTATGAATTATAATAATTGATCTGGTTGATAAATTTCTCAAATTTAATGCAATTTAAAAAATCTGTTTATCTCCTCAATGTTTTAAATGAAGTTAAATCACAAGAGATGCTGTTTAGCAAATTATCTAATATATTGTCAAGTTTCTTAAGCAGGGTCATCTCTAAAAGCAATAACAACAAAAGCCTGCTCACAACTCATTCCAGCAATATAGTACAGAGAGGTTTTCGTGTTTTGTTTTGGGTTTTTTTGAGCTTACATTTTACAAAATTAAGAACAAATGATTTATTAGACTTATGTGGTGTCACTCATATATTTCTGAAAGGAGGACATCAAAGTTTCTTTCTTGAAATGCTTTATGATGGTACTTGCAGGTCTTTAGTTTGGTCTTGAATTTCTAATACACAAGATTTTGTTTTATTCCCCTTTCAACATTCTTAAGTTCATCGATGGATTTGACACAGGCTTCACTCTAATGATTGGTTTTAATCAGATAATTTTTTCTATCCTAATAATAAGATATCTTAGCAATGTTCAAGCTGTGTTTTTGTGATAACTTGTCTATCATTAAACTATCTATATTGGTAATACCAGACACTCTCAAAACCCCTTAATGCCCACCTTTCCTTATCCTCAATTAAACAGTTGTAAGAAAAGACTAGCATTTACTTGATTGGCAAACATTTTTATGTAAGGACAGGGAGAGAGGCTTGGTCAATTTCCTTCTAATACAACCCACTGAGATTGGGTTACACGATCCTCGCTGGATGTCGCTGAGAATGAAAGCTTTTAGTTATCATTTGACTAATGTGCTCAGCATGGCAAGAAAATGACTGCCACCATTTTTAAAATATCCTGAATTAACAATTACCTTTTAATCACTTTAGTTAAATATAAATTCCATTTTCTTAGCAAGAAAAACAAACATGTATATGCCACAGATAGGTAAGGAATGATATTGAAGCAGCAGAATTTAAAAACAAAAGTACAATATAAAAACAACATAAAAGTAGTATAGTACAATAATTCTGAATGACTTTATAGAAAATCACTCCTTTGTATTTACTAACTGTGCAATCTTGGGTGGGTGGTGAAGACATGGAAGGTGTACAAATTGGACCTTTCCTATAATTCCTTTTGATGTCTAGGGGTAAGAACTGATTAGTATATACTGAGAAAGAAAGAAACTAATGAAATTGTATCATGAGTGTATTTATAGAAGTGAAATTCTACTGAGGTCTTCATAGATCCAACCTTAAGCATGATTAGAAATAAACCGGTGTCATTATGCATTTTGCACTTATCTTTATGGCTTAATGGCAAATCTGAAAAGGAGGATAAGAAAACCCAGAGAATTTATGGCTTTAATAATTGACAGAGAAGAAAGACTAGGAATTTGAAAACATTTTTCTGCCTGTTGGCTCTGGTTTTGTGAAGCAGAAACAAAAGCGCAAATTCAAGACCGTGGCTGCCCCTTAGTTTCCTAGCACCAGTGACTGGCTCTGCCAACCCTACATATCACTCTGCATTTATTTATTTATTTACTCTCCAATTGCCTACACTGGCTCTCTGTAAGACTGAAGCAATGGGTAAAGCATTCCTCTTGCTACCCATTCAGCTTGCTTTGTAGGTTTTCCCACCATCCCTCATACATCTTGCCTCCAGTGTAGTATTCTCCCGAAGACTTCCCTGCTGTGTTTTGCTCATAGCAAGCTTTCAGTCAATCCCTATTGAGGTGTTAAGAGATAACCAGTGTTAACGGAATCCTCCTAAGACAATTTAAGAGTTAAAGGAGGCTCTTTGAAGACCCAAATGTTCAGTTACACAGAGAAAGGACAGAAAAGACCTCTCAGTCATTAACAGCAAAACAACCAGTGGACTTTCACTCTTGCAGCCAACATCCCTAGGGAATTAAAGACACTGGAAGTGACTTTGGGAGAAGAGGCTCAAGGAACTCCAGGAGTAGTGATGGACTTCAAAGTGGGACAAATGCGAATAGGTAAGGACTCCTGCTTCCAGCTTTAGAATTTGAAACTTGCAGTTTCCTGTAGATGCTACTGTTCTGTCAGATCTGGAATTACTCTGTCGGAGTCCTTTATTTCAAGAAATACAGTTATTGCTTGTTCACGAAGGTTTATACGTCGGAGAAGTCTGAAATTGCATTTGGATAGTTGTCAGTGAAAGCTAGGTAAAAAAAAGATTCTGTGAACATGTGAGGATCCGCTAGTTAGGATGAATATATATATATATATATATATATAGTATAGTACAGTATAATATATGTAAATTGATGCATTAAAGAAAAACATATGCTTTTAAGGTGATCAGTCTTAGATGACAATGACTCTGCTAAAAAGTTTAAAGGGTGCCTTCAGGGGTGGGGGTGCCAGAGCATAATTCCTCATTACAGACTTTGTAAAAAAACAGAAACAAAACAAAACAAAACAAAAAAAACCCAAGCATACATCATTTTTAGAGGTACGTTACAAAGGCTAAAGAAGACCATTTTTACTTTAAACCTTACTGACATCCTCCATGCATCCGGACTTCACCTAAGGCATAATTTCTGTGCTTTCACTGTTAGATTTAAGTTTTAAAAGAACGAGGTTTTTAAACAGAATGAGATATTCTTATTGTATCATGAAGAAAGCACTTCTTCAAATTCTGAAGTCGACGAGGGAAGATGGACACGAGAAAGACTGAAGACCAGGAGAACAGAAAGGAGAAATGGCGGCGGTCTGGGGGAACCACAACTACCAGCACCACGTGTGGAGCAAGAATTTAAAGAGTCTAAAATGTACGGGAAGGCTCCCCACAACTAGGCTAAAATAAACTCCTTCCTTTGGAGAGTCACTACACATCAGTATCCTCTAAGTTACGTGATAAACGTTAAGGTTGATTATGGTGTCTGTGAATTGCACTGGCAGATTTCCTGTGCTTTAGCACAGTAGAAATGAGGTAAAATAAGGAAAACATCTTTTAATGAGGTAAAAATAGTAGCTTTTCCTTTTACTTAAATTACGTACTAAAGGGCTGGCCAAATAGTTATGGGCTAGTCAAATAGCTCAGCAGATTAAAGCACCTTCAAGCAGGCACAGGGGCCTGGGAGTGATCCCCAGGCCTGCCTTGATGGCCCGGCCCCTGGGGGGTGCTGAGACAGCAATGAGCAATGGAGACTGGGTGTGGTGGCAAGCGCCTGTAATCCCAGCTCTTTGGAGGCTGTAAAGAGGGGGATCGCTCTGAGTCCAACCTAGTAGTGAGACCCTGAATATCCTATAAACCTTTCCCTAAAATACAGAAAGTAAATAAAAATAAATTGCATATTACACACTCACTTTAACCCCAGATTTAAAGTTATAAATCAATTATCATTGTTTGATTTATATGTTAACATCTTTAGAAAAATGTTACACAGACGTCATCAGATGTTGAAATGGATATATACATGGTAGCTATTTTTGGTATTCAAATAGCTCCTGAAGTTTCGGAAGCTACAAGGATTTTCTAAGCTCCTAACTGTGAGAGATGTTGCTTTGTCCAACATATCTAATAACGCTAATGGGAGCACAGAACACTGTGCAGTCTGCTGGCTTCCAGAAATCGCTCGCATTACATTGCAACATTCACTTAGCGGAATCCTTGAAGTGTATGTGAGTCTGCTCATGTGATTCTGTTTACAGGGGCTACGTTTTTAATGATTTTCAGTTTATTTTGACTATATATAGAAAAGTCTGATGAATTGAATATTAGGGCGCCAAAGAGCTCTTCTTGTTTTGCAGGAAAAAAGACATAAAGGGCTTTTGAAGTTTTTGATTCGGATCCTAGAACACAAAATACCGTCGCCAAGGAGTTTCCACAAAGCCTTCAAAACAACCCTGCACCGCCAGGTAAGACTCACATGCACTCAAATACCCTGTGTGGCCATGATTCTACCTTTAAATAATAAGAAACAGTTCCTTTCTTTAACCTAGTTGAGAAATTCACCACAAACTACAATTCCTGATCAGGCAGATCTGCCCAGACCCTGTGATGGCCTTGCTTCAGGGCTGTGTTCGGTCCAGGTTTGCAGGCTAGAAGGAACCCGAGCATCCTTACTCAGTGAAACATAAAAGTTTTCTTCAGATCTCATTTTCCACATCCGCCTGACTACCCCCGAAATTGCATAGCAGGGGTAACTAAGAGCGACCCCAGACTCCGAGATCAGCCCAGGTGCAGGGAGAGCCAGCCTGCTGCCTCGCGAGCCCAGAACCTCTTCGGGAAGGGAGATGTTAGAAAGCGGAGACGGCTTCCTAGGCCAGGCGCTACCGCACCCTCCGGCTCCAGCGGAGCGGCGCATCCGGAGCCCACTCACTGCAGCTGGGATTCAGGCAGCGGAAGGTGGGACTGGAGGAGGTGGAAGAGGGGAGAGGAGGAGGTGGGAAGGAGGAGCGGGTGAGCCGAGGGGAGCCGCGGGCACCAGGCGCGGGGGGAGGGTGGGGACGGGGCGCGCGCGGGCGCGGGAGCGGAGTGGACGGCTCCAGACGGCGGCGTGCGGCAGCGCCGAGAGCAGGGAGTTGGCAGCGCGCGCTGCGTTCTCCAGCAGGAGCTGCGAGCACCGAGTCGGCGCGCAGCAAGGTGATCTGCCGAGGATCGGGGTCTTTCTTTGCCCGCTGGGGTGCTGCGGCTGGGGCTTCCTGCCGGCTCCCCGCTCTCCTCCTTGGGGTCTGCGTGTGCGTGAGCGCGGGTTCTGGGGGCGCAGCCCGCGGGGAGGGCACCCTGTTCCTGCCTGCCTCTGCCTCCCTCCGCGGCCACCGCTGCCTACGCTTGTCTTCAGGGGCGCTCCGCTCTCGGAACCCCTTCTCTGGCTGCCTGCCCCCTCCCAACCCGGCTGTGTCTCTCCTTCCAGATGCTCGCGGTGTCCGCCGTTCTGTGTGCGTGTGCAGCCGCCTGGTGCAGTCAGGCTCTTGCAGCCGCCGCGGCCGTGGCTGCGGCCGGGGGGCGGTCGGACGGCGGCAATTTTCTGGATGATAAACAATGGCTCACCACAATCTCTCAGTATGACAAGGAAGTCGGACAGTGGAACAAATTCCGAGACGTAAGTGCTGCGCGCTCGCATCCCCAGGCGTTCGCGCGCTCCGCTCCGGGGCGAGGGCTCGCAGGGGCCGAGAAGGGTGGAAGCGGGCTGGGCTTTCCCAGGAAAGGGATCCCGGGTTTAGAGCTGCTCAGTAACTTAGCAAGTCCGTTGCCCACCTCTTGGAGGGGCAAGGGACGATTTGCTAGGATGAGTGCGCAGGAGTTCGGGTCACACCAGGCTCCCACTGTAGCCCCTCTCACGCTTCCCCGAGTCCCTATCCCCTGGCCCCTAAGGTTTGCAAAGTGCTGCCTCTACCTTCTCAACTTTTGAATGCTGTTCCTGGCACTGGTAAACACGGCAGATGTGCCTTTGCGTTGTATCGTTACTAAAGTAACTAGGATCGATCCCATTACTAATGGTCCATTAAGGAATTTGAGGGAGGAGGCAGGAAGATGTAAGATTTATAAATGCCCGCTCTCCATGAGTGGGAGGTTGTTTGGCGGCACCAGTCGGCAGAAGTTGAACTGCTCCTGATTACATAAAATTGCCCATTTGATTTGTGCTTCAGCTTTCACTTTAATGCAGAACATGTTTTCGTTGCATTTGGTTACGTTTCATTTCAAAATTAAGCACCCAGCAAAATCTAACATGCAGGGACCTTGCAGGGTGCAGGGTTCCTCTCAGGTGACAGCTCTGAAACTGCTGAAGTAGAGCATCCATTGGAGAGTTTTCTTATGGGTTATTAAGAGGGAGCTAGTTTTAGAGAAGCCGGGCATTCCTATACTCAGAGCCAGAGGCCAGGGCTGCTGGGCACTTTTTTTTTTTTCCTCCGTCTGATCTGAATGGAGCCAGATGAGAGCGGCTCCTGTCCAGAGCGCAGTTCCTACGGACGCGTCCAACTTGGTTGTTCCGGGGACGAGGCCGCGCTGACCGCCCATTACCGCCTCCAGTCACCCTTTAGAGAGCTAGAGTGAGTCACAGACGCACTGGCAACCCTTCCTGTGACATTTGAGAGGATTTCGATGGAGGCCGTCCGCAGCCTTCTACGTGGAGATGAGTTAACTTCTTTCATCAGCTGACGCTGTCACGATTTAAGAAAATAACTGGCAGCTTGGGCGAGTTTACATCCTGGCTCGCTCACCCCTTCCTCCCAGCCACCCATCCCCTCTATACAGTGACTGGCCAGTCAGATCCCACCCAGAAATTCTAAACCAAAGGTGATTTGACTTTAAATTTAGGTGTAGCTAGTTGAGGCTGGGTATATAGACAGGAAAAAAAAAATGATAAAGATATTACTTAATGGAGGACTTAATCTTACGTGCTTTGTGAATAAAGCCAAACACTGTTACTAAATGAAGACTCATAGCTTACTATTTTTAAGTTTATAACCACAATAAATCCAATTTAAAAAGTAAGGAAGCAAATGATATGGTTATAAACCTGGAGAGAGTATCTGCTTATCATGCCCTTATTTAGTAAAAGTAAATAAATGAAAAAATTGAAAATTTTGAACAGTACCTAATGTATTGTTTTGACATTTATTTATGAAATAGACGATTTATTGTGTTTGCAAATGAATTTTGGATTTTCTTTATGACAACCTATTTTCAGTCTTGCGTATCTTCATGTTCTCTTAATTTAGTTAAATTACTTTATTGAATTATGCAAAGTGAGCAGCATACCCTTGATTTAAGCGACCAGAGCAAGCCAAATGCCCACTGCAGAACTGAGCACTGTAGAATTATGCAGCCAACTTGTATAGAAATGGATTATTTTATTGCTATAGTATTTTCAGGCATTCTTAAATGCTCTCAGGGGAAAGCCTATCAAAATTGTATGTAAATTTACATAAGGAATTTAGAGAGATATTTTGAGTAAATACCTGTTTGGGAGTACGTGCAGTACATCAGAATATAATAATGATTTATTTGAAAATCTTATAAAAGGTTTACAATTGTCATTTCAGTAAGAATGTTGTAGATGACTTCTGAAAGGCACAAGAAAGATAAGCAATATCATTTTGTCCGTTTTACCACCTGTTGCTCATTATTGACATGATATCATGTTTGCAGGGGCTCGCAAGTCGTAACTCAGAATGCATATGGAGAATCTTTATGGGGACCCTCTAGCCCACTGCTGTTTCCATATTTCCTTTCCCTTTGGGGAGTTGTCATTACCTTGATAATTTTTCTCCTGCATTTTCAAGATTGCTTCAGTTTCATTTTAGGGTTGGAATTGCATAATTATAAGACCTCATTTCAAGTAAGAATGTTCTACTTGAGTGAACCTTTAAAGCTTCTGTATGAAACTTTGTGTCTCACATAACAGATTTACATATCTCACTTTACAAGGTGGCAAAGAGACAAGAAAGGCTGAACCTCCTCTCTTAGAAACAACTGAATTGAAGCAGTAGAAGCCTGTGTTACAGGCACCTGGTCCATTACAATATAGTTAATGTCATTTAGAAAGAAAAGCCTTCTTGGTGATTGGGGTTGGGATTGTGGCATAAACCTGACTTTCCTTCTTGTGAATGAGAAACAAATTGACATTATTTTATCATTGAAACCTTGAAGTTTGTGCTGTGCCTTCTTTGAAATTATATTGGAAAATTATATTGAATATTATATAAAAGGAAAGCTCATGATTATTTTAATTGAATTATTCTAAAAATAAATTTATTTTCATATTTAATATAAATGTTTAAATGTATTTATTACCAATATATTGTTTTAGGGATAGAGCCCATGGATAGGTAGTGTTAAGAGAGTAAAGGACTGGAGGTGTCAGAAGGCTTTAGGTGACTAGGAATGCCTGCCCCCACTGGCTCATTGGCCCAGCATATTCCAGGAAACATTAAAAACAAAGTTGAGCTTACAATGAGTAAATACTAACCAAAAGGCAGCTTCAAGCAATTTTGGGTACTTTACAGTAAAAATGTTTCTCAAAATAAAATTTTCTTAGCTTTTTTTTTTGTCTTTAAATGTATACAAAGCATAATGATAGAGACATAAAGAACTTTTATCTTCTTAAAGATCTTTTAATATACTTGGATATACATGAACATTCTAGTAAAAATTTAATTAC
>NDGM010192046.1:0-16171 GCA_002564305.1 Octomys mimax | reverse complement strand
AAATTGTTGACCTGAGTCCCCTACAGCTCAACATAACAGCATGGCTTTACTTCTTACAATTTGGTAATGTTTTCATTAGTGTATAAATGCAATGAAATTTATTACATTTCATCAAAACGCTGTAATATATTTTGTACAAAGTTTATTACAAATAATCCTAAGTATTTTTTACCATTCATAATTTTGAAACTACCAAGTTTCTAATTTTTTTCTTTTGAATTTAATTAAATATAAGTAGTGCTTTAGTTCCTCTTCTCTCATTGCTAGGACAAATATCCAACACTCAAAATTAGGAAAGGTTTATTTAGCTCACATTTACTGGAGGTTTTAATCCATACTTATCTGGCTCCAAGGCAGAGTGACACAAGGCAGAGAATATTTCATGGGCACCAAAAAGCAGGGAGAAAAACGGGGCACAGCAGCTCAGGCAGCTTAGCTTACCTCCCCGCCCTGCTTACCTTGTAATGCAGATTATCTGCCCCAGAGAAGGTGCAGCATCCGCACCCATAATCCCAACAGCATTTAAACCCATAATCTCAGCAGCACCCATAAACCCAGCACTGGATCATGAATTAATCACCAAGTTGAGAAGTCTGCCCCATGACTGCATGAGGTTCTGGGGGACAACTAGACACAAACCACAACATTCCGCCCCTGGAACCCTGTATGTCCCTGTCTGAAAAAGACATCTTAGTCCATCTCTAAGAGTTGCCCAAGTCCTGCCGGTGCCAGCATTGCTGAAAAGGACAAGTCCCAAGTCTCCTCCAAGGTCTAAGGCAAACGCTTAGCTGTGAGCCTCTATACAAATGAAAAGTTAAACACTTCCAACCTTATCGATAGCACAAGATAGACAGTACCATTCCAAAAGGTACACGCAGCAGGATAACAAGCATTGGTATCAAAGCAAGTCCAAAATCCAAAAGCAGCAACATTAAGTCATGTAATTCCACACAGAACATCCGAAACAATCTATAATGAGTTGTGAGCTTCAAAACCCTTACATGGCTCCACCCCTACAGCAGTTTCGGTGGTACCTCCCATGGCTTCTCTCTCAGGCAAGTTTTGCTTTCTCTTTGCAGTTTCCCCTTAGATAATCTACATTTCTGGATGTTCCAAACTTCTGGGATTTCCACTAAATAGGTTTCTACCTCAGCTTTACACATTGCCCTCCCAGGGGGCACACTGCCTGGCCTCCCAGGCCTTCTGAGATCTAGATGGAAGCCTTCTTAACCTCAGAACTCCTGCATTCTGCAAGTTCCTAAATCCAGTTCCAGGAGGATGATGCTAATGTCTGCGGCCAGCTGGAGCAGTAGCCTGGCTTTCTTCTCTCTTGGCTGTAGGGGTCAAGTGCCTGAATCACTGAGCACTCTGACTCTGATTCCAAGAAATAAATTATCCATGCCAGCACCATTCTGGAACCTGGTGTGGCACTGCCATCACTCTGGAACATGGGGCTGTGCAGTCTTCCCCTCAAGGAAAAGTCCCTCTCCCTTGCAATTCTGAGGCTGAAAAGGGTGGAGACCTGCTCCTTCCTGTGATACTCTCAGGCCATCCATTTGATTCTCTTGTTCCTTCTCCACAGGGGTGATCTTCTCTGATCTGTCTTTGCATTCCACAGCTTTCTTGGAGCTTCCTTTCTGACCAAACTTACAACATTTTAAATCACACTTCTGGGCTCATGGCCCTTGATTCTCAACAAAAATATGACTAAAAGCTCCCAACAATAGCCATTCCACTGCCTCAATATTGGACTGCTTTGAGATTTCTTTTGAAAGGTTTATCAATTCACCATGCTTAACCTCAGTCTCAGGTAAGTCTCTGGACATGAGCAAAATGCAGACAAACTTTCTGTCAAGCCAAAACATGTATCATCTGGAGTCCAGCAACAAATGCAGTCCTTTATCGAACAAGAAACCTCCCCAACCTGGGCTTTACAGGCAGGATTTCTATCAGCCTTCTGGTTTTCTGAGCCCTGAGCAGATCTCCCATACAGAAGAGCCGAAGCTGTCCCAGCACTTTACTTATAGGCGAACCCTTCCATCTCCAACCCTTCCTATCTCTTCCCATAAGCCATTCCAAAAGCTCATGATGCACATGCTCAGGATAAGCCACAGCAGCATTCCCACTTCTTTGGTACCAAATTCTGTCTCAGTTACTCTTCTGTCATTGCTGGGACAAATACACGACACTAAAAGTTAAGGAAAGAAAGCTTTATTTAGCTGAACAGCTTCTGGAGGTTTCAGTCCATACTCGACTCCAAGGCAGCGTGGCACAGGGCCGAAAGTAGCACTCATGGCGGCAAAAAGCAGAGAGCAAAAGGGAGTGCAGCAGCTCAGGCATCGGCCAGCCTCTCTATCCTCCTTACAGTGTCATGCAAATTACCTCCCCAGGGCAGGTGCAGCACCCACACCCATAATCCTAGCAGCACTTAATCCTTAATCCCAGTAGTACTCACACCCATAATCCCAGCACTGGATCATGAATTAATGACTAAATCTAGACGTCTGCGCCATGACTGCATGGGGGTTTTGAGGGGACAACGAGACACAAATCATAGCAAGAAGGTTTTCTGTGATCAGTTGAGCGCAAGTGCAAAGTTATGTACTTAATGTGGCTCCCTTGATTTTTCAGTATACATTTTTAGATAAAATAGTTTGAACATAAGATGTAATAACCACCACTGGCTCTGCATACAGTTTATTGTTTCCTCTTAACAAAAATTTAGGAGCACTTATGCACACTCAGTAGGATGAAGATAAGAATTTAAGAACTGCACACAATCAAATTATGTCTGATTACAAATGATGAAGCCAGATTACTTGTTTATTTTTCCAGTTCTGTGATACAGTCTGTCTTTTCTCAAGTTACTTCCATATAAATACATTAGCTTACCAGATTAATTTGTGGTTTAATTTTTAATTCTATGGAATGAAAATTAAACTAACTTGACACATTAGTCTGTCTCGCTTAACTCTTGTGTTATTCCAGCTTCTCTGAATTCTAAAAAGCATTAATATTGTCACATAATTTTAAAAAATATAAACAAATCAGTGGTTTCGTAGTCCCATGAAAGATGGCATAATTTAAAACTCTAACGCAAACCTAGTAAAATTCAGATATCTGGCCTTCCTTAAGCGGTTATCAAGTTAAAGAAGAATGCGAAAGGGATAAAGACATTGTCGGAGCTAGAAGTAAGCTCCTTCCAGTATGCTGAGCAGAAGCATGTGCCTGCCTCTCCTGAAAGCTCGTGGTGGCTCCACAAACTCATGTTAGCAATAGACTAATAATAGCACTAAATCTATCTTTTGTTATGATTTCACAGATAACAAAATCATTTTTTATAACTTCTGACAATAACATAGCTGTATTCATTATTATCTTTGTTGGACTTTGCAGTATAATGATTTGAGGAGAGTAACAATTTCGTTTTTACATTGATGGAATTATTTAATAGAATTGATTTTAATATAGTACATCTGATTTATTTCCTTTTCTACGATTCCATTTTATTGCTGTAATGCATATATCACTACATACATATGTCACTGTATAATATATATAGTGATGATATTCAACATAGCGAATTTGTATCTGCATGTGACATTCTTGCTTCTTTTTCCCCATTCTCTTATTTTATCTCTTAAGATTCATATTATGTCACTGAGGCTTTCTATTCAAGTCTATGGTATGCTTCACAGTTCTTCAAATTGATTATAATAACAGCTTCCTCTATAACTTGGTGAAGCTCCATAAGGCTAAATTAAAATTTACAAAGCTATACATCTATTGCTTGAGCTTATTTTTCCATACAAATTTTTCATACTTTTTAAAAGTAAAAATAAGGGTCAGTGAGATAGCTCAGTGGACTAAGCACCTGTTTGGACAAGCACAGGGACCAAGGTTCAGTGCCCAGCACCACATGTAGCTGGTCCGGCCTCCCAGGTACACTGAGCCAGCGACAGAGACTAGGCACGGTGGTACATGCCTGCAATCCCAGCGCTGGGGAGGTTGAAAGCAGAAGGATCAGTATGAGTTCGAGCCACGTGGTGAGACCCTGTACAAAAAAGCCAAACAAAACAACAAAAAGCCACAAAAGTAAAAAGTGCTTAAAATACACATTACCTCTGTTTGAATCTACTCTAGCTCCGTAATCACCTCCTCTACCTAACCACCTCCTCCACCTCCACACTGCGCAGAGAACCACGTGAGCAGCCTGAGCTCACTCACAGCCCTGCCACCCCACCGCTGCACACACCCGGCCCTGGCCGAGCCAGCGTGGCGCTGGCTGGTAAGTAGGCCAGAGGTCTGCTGCCTATGATTTACCTCATGGCTGCAAACTTGGCTTCCAAAATGGAAACTGGTAAGACTGTAAAACTCACTACATATATTGATCATTTTTTTAAATCAATTCTCCACCCTTTTCCATAGTCACCTTTATCTAGGCAAAGCCAAACTGAAAAGTTATTTATGTCATTTTTTTCTGCAGGATTATAATAAGGCAAGTTCTTGGCAGGTAAATCTGCAAGGTATTTGTTGAATACTGGCTGTGTGCCAAGATTGAGGCTAAGGGTTTTATATTTAGTTTTCACAACTGTATGGGGGCAAATCAGAGTTGATATAAGGTGGTTTATACAATCCATCATGCTACTGTTACCTGTAAAAATGTTGTTGTATATCTTTTCTCATTTTATTTTACTAATACATTAAATTATCTGACCTGAGCTTCACACATTCAAAAGACACTGAGCAGAGAAAAGGTGTCCTCAATTCATCAATTTTAGTTAAACTGTATGTGTCACAATAAGATTCATAACTCCTACCACTGATGAATTTCAAATAATTGACTTCCATACATAAGACTATCTCATTTAACAATACATCCTTCCAATTTAAAAAAAAATGCCAGCCATATTTCTTTCAGCTAATTGGTATCTAAAAAAATCATGTGGAGTCTGCAGCGAAGACATGAATAGAAGCAGCCAGGCACAGTCTGTGCTTATCAACAGACTCTCACAAGGAGCTTCTGCGAGGTCAATCTGTTGCCATAAGCTTCCTCCTTCATTTGTTTTCTTTTTACTGTAATTAATCCATTTTAAGGGAACAGAGAAAGGCGATGATTTCAAAGCTGGGTAAAGAGATGCATGAAACGCACGCAGGAGATTTTCTTGGTGAGGAGGCCAGTGATGCCCACACTCCCTGAGGCAGAAAGCAGTCGTATGTGCAGCCTACTTCTCCCTGAACAAACACGGCAAGATAAGGAGGGGATCTAGGTTTGTCTGAAAAGAGGTACTCTTGAGCCTGTGTCCTTGCTCTGCCGCTAACCCCTGTGGTGTTATGGAGGAATAACCTTCTCTTTCTGGATCTGTCATCTAATCTATAAAATGCTTACTTTTCCAGACTAAGCTACAGAATAAATGCTTGGAATGACCTTTTGAAAGATATCTAAATATATGATGATGTTTTAATTCATAGAGCAATAGCATCTCAAACAAATGACACCTGATGCTCAGCATCAGGGACTATGAAAAAATAAATAATAGTCCCACTTTCTTCTTTGTCTAGAAGCTTAAGGTCATTTTCCTACAGCCCCTCAGTGGTTGTCCATTCAGAATCTGAAGGGTTGTGTACAAGGTGTTACAGAGAGTGGATTACTGAACACTAGCGGAGGCGGTTGCTTCAGTGCTTCTGTTCAATGGTATAATTAATGTGTAGCTAGCAATTCGCTACTCATATTTCATTACATTTCCTCTTTGTAATGCTCCTGGTCATAAAGAGGGAATTTAGCTCCTTTCCACCTAAACATTACAAATATCTGAATGTACCAAGTACTTAGCAGGCTGCAGTAAGGCGTCTCGTCTTCATACTGCTAAACTTATTTTTCTGAAGAAGTGATTTCGAGTTTCAATCATGTTGACCCACTCTTTTGAGAAAGTCCCGCTTGATGGCACTTCAGTCTAACATCCAGGGTTTAATCCCTCCTTGGTGTTGCCTGCAGATGCTTAAGCAGAGCAAGTCACAGAGAGAGGGGAAGGGACTCAAGGCAGCCTGTGAAGCACTCCCCATAGGACAAGTGAAACCAGGACTCTGGCCTCTGCGTCAGAATGCCAACGTCAGCTGCCTCTCAACACGATCCTTTTAATTTTATTTTTCTAATTTGTGATAATATATTCTTCATCTTTCATACAAATATACCTTAATTAGTGGAATACTAACAAAGCTATTATTTCAGAACAAACTTGCTGTTATTTAATCTAAAAATTTACAAAATAAAACTTTAAGTACTAAAATTAAATGAGGTAAAGTGAAAAGAGAGACACAGGAGAAAAAGAGGGTGAGGAGGAAGAGGAGGAAGGATGAGAGTGAGAAACAGGAGGGAAAAGAACATAGGGAGGGAGAAGGGGGGATGGAAAGGAAAAAACGGAGGAAAAAAAAAGGAGAGGAAGGGTTTCAAAATCTATTCCCTGATGAAGGTCTATGTTTGCTCTGCCTGCATGCATCCCTAGTGTATGCTGTCCAGCTCACCAGGCCAGAGTTGCTGTCTATCCCGGGCATCCTGGGTCTCAGCTCGCGCAGCCCAACATGAGCATCCCACATCACACTCGCCCATTACCCATGCTTCCTCACTCCACAGCAACTTCTGTTCCACTTTTTCTCCTGGTGGGATGGGAAGCTGAGCGGGAGGAACTACCTGAACATTCTTCTGGGGGAACCTGTGTTTTTTCGTTGCTAACAGTGAAACTTCTGACAGTGATGTATGAATATAACTCATGACTAAACCCTCCAGATCCAGGAGTTAAAAAAATTATTGCGACCGAGGAACCTAATCATGAGACCAGTCCTTAATAAGCAGGACAACGGGGTTTCTGAGTATTCAGACATTAAAGCTCATACAACAAGGTCACTGCTGTGAGATTTTCCATAAAGAACACAAAAAGTACATGTGTGCAGCTGCCCCCCAGAAAATGAGTAAATACCTAACACTCGACAGCCGTTCACATTCAGAGATGACCTTCCCGATCAAAGAGAAGTGTCCGCATTGGCACAACGCACGAGGAATTTAGTGTGCTTATTGGGGAAGCAACGTGTGCCATCCTCTGAAAGGCAGTTCATCCCGGGCAGGGTGCATTGAGGGGGGAGGTCTGGTATTCACAGCAGGGGATAGAGGGCAGCAGGGGGTGGAGGGCAGCAGGGGGTGGAGGGCAGCAGGGGATAGAGGGCAGCAGGGGGTGGAGGGCAGCAGGGGAGGGAGGGCAGCAGGGGGTGGAGGGCAGCAGGGGGTGGAAGGCAGTGGGTCCTGAGGAAAAGGAAGCAGCCGTGTTACCTGAGACACGAACACCTCAAAAGCAAGTCAAAATCCAAACCAGAAAACATGGAATCTACATGAAATCAAATAAGAGGGAGAAATCAGCCAGGATGCACCTAGGGATATCAGTGGATTTAGGACGGGAAGCTGAGCAGAAAGACCTATCTGAACATTCTTCTGGGGAGCCCTGTATTATTTCATCACTAATAATGAAGTTTCTCACAGTGATGTATGAATATAAGTGCTTCCAGTCTTACTATTAGAGTTTCCATTGTATATCCTAGATTGTGGGCCCATAATCTAGTATAGTGAAGAGTCCTCCAAGAAGTCTCCACAATTTCTCATTTCTGATATATTTGTAATGTCACTGGTACCTAATATAGTTATATAATCAATGTATAATTTCAAAAAACTCTCAAAACCTAATGTTTTCAGAATTTTCTGCAATCCATGAAAATCTGTCCAAGTTTCCAAGATTCCTCATATGGAGCACTTTACCAGGGTGCCGCTCACAGACAAAGCAGTCTCGTTATTTTTAAGACTAATATTTAAATGAGCATCTTCACCTGTAATGCCTGCCACCTCCGCTACTAGTTCAGGTATTCACTAAGCAGTGGAGGAGTTAAAAATATCAATGCCCCTGAGCTCAGTGGAAAAAGGAGGAAATAATACAACTGGGAATAAATTGATTAATAATCCCTAATAATATCATAGGAATCTTGAGTACCTACACTTAACTGTGTGTATAATTAAAGGACAATGAAGTCAAAAGTATTTGAGCGTTCTTTTTCTAGTTTCCCAACTGAAAAATAAAGAAGCTACATGAAGTGCTTCTTGAACATGAACATCCTTCCTGTATTAATGTTCTACAAAACTAACGTATTTTGTATGTCATTGTTAACACTCGTCATCCTATATTTCTAACTCAACACTTTTCAACTCTCAGAGAAATAAAATGAAAGCCTCTAAAAAGTACCCAGTAGGTTTTACATTAATGTTTCTTATCTTTCAAAGCTAATTTGTTTTCTTGATTTAGTCAAAGCAGAAAGAAATGTGAAAAGTGTGTTCTCACTTAAATCTGCATGTCTATTTTCATCATTAACTGTTTTTATTCATACAAATATTAAGAAACTCTCAACACATAAACCAGAGATAATATGTGTAAATTTAAAACAAAGCAAGATTCAGTAGTTCAGCCAATAAAGAGCTAGTGGTGACAGAAAAGCGAAACATAGGAGTTGAAGGACTGCAAGGATCTTCAAGGAGGTATTTGTGGAAGTAAGTCATTGCTCGCATTTATCCAGTAGTATTAAATGCATGGAGGAGCATTGAGTGAGAGGCAAAATATGACGATTAACTATGTACTACCTTAACTTATTTTGCTTTAGTTTTTCTACATTTTTGAGTCAGCAAATGCTCTTTATTTTTAGCATTTAAAAAGATTGTATTGGTGTACTTCCATTGTACAAAATCATAACATTCACCATAAGCAGTTTGTACTTGTATATGATTAGCCTGCTCTTTTCCCCCAATGCCCCCTCCTTCCTTCAATTCCCCTTCCCTTGCTTATTTACAAAATCTTTGTTTCCATTTTTTCCTTTTATTCTCTTCTTCTTTCTTGTTCCTTCTTTCCTCTTCCTCTCTCCCCTTTCTTGTTTGCTTTGTCATTTAAACATTTTCTTCACATTTCCCAATATCTATTATACACTTTGGTCCTCATTAACATTTTTTCTCCTTAGAGAAGCAAGGTAGTGCTTAAATACGTGTCTGGCTCATTTCCCTGAAGGCTCATTTCCCTGAAGAGTATGGTCTCAAGGCCCATCAATTTAGCAATTCATGTCTCAAGTTTACCCTTCTTTATGACAAACTAGTACTCCACTATAAAATATCATGTATATACATGCATCAGTTGATGTATATTTTGGCTTGTTTTCAAGATTTACCTGTTACAAGCTATTCCCTTGTAAACATGGGTGTGTATATATCACTATAATAGGATGAATTTAATTCTTTAGGAAAGATACAAAAATTTTAAAACAAATTTTAATTGGGTGCACAGATATTTGGTGCCTATATATTTATGAGTGTTATCTCCCTCTTGGGTTATTTTCTTCACAAGAATGCACTGCTGTTTTTCTTTCTTAGTCAGTCTTGGCTTGAAATCGACTTTGTCTGCCTTAGAATCTCTACCCTTGCCTTTTCCTGGGTTCCTATCTCATGAAGTATATTCTGTCCTTTGACTTTGTCTATGTTTTTTTTTAATTAAGTATGTTTTCATATGCAGCATATTGCTGGGTCTTGTTAATCTATTCTGTCATTCTGTTTCTTTTGACCGGTGAATTGAGACCATGAACACTGATGGTTATAACTGACATGTATTGACTTATCCTTGTAACGTGATTTTCCTGTTATTGACTCCCTTTGTTTGTCTTCGTTTAATTGCTTCTCTTCCCTAGTGGCTTCATTCTGTTGTGGGTTATGGAATTAGAATCCTTGTTATCTCTTTCTAGAATGTCCTCCAGAAACTGGGAGGGTGCTGGTTTGGCAGGTATGGATGTCCTCGAGTAGTTTTTGTCCTTGAAATGTCTTCTTTCTCCATCTGTTTTGTAGGATAACTTTGCAGGGTACATCAATCTGGACTGGAGGTTGTTTTCTTTTAATGTGTCAGATATTTCACTCCAAGCTTTCCTTGACTTGAGATTTGTGTTGAGAAGCCTTTTATGATTCCAATGAGCTTTTCTTTATTGGTAATTTTCTGTTTTTCTAACATCTTTTAAAATTCTTGCTGAATTTTTGCAATCTTGAGTATTATATGTCTTGGTGTAGATGTTTTTATCATGGCTAACTGGAGTCATATATGTTTCACTGAACTGCATGCCAAATTCTTCTGTGCTTGGGAAGCTTTCTTCTTCCCCTTTACTTCCATGAAAAGTCACTTTCATTTTCTCCTTTTTCATGGACTCTGATCAACGTTATGGTATTCTTCTTCACATTATCTAGCAGCTGCTGGATTTGTTTCTGTGGATCACTTACTGTTTTTAATTACTCTTTCTCTTAGTGACCACTAATCATAATCCTCTTCCCTATATCTGATCTTATATCTTCACATTGCCACATTCTGTTATGTAGACTTAAAAAGGGATTTTTGGTCTCCTGGATATTTGAACCTGTTCCACCAATTTCTTTTCCTTTCTATATTGAGCATTTTCATGGTTTCCATCATTTTCCTAAACTCTTCTATTTCTCTTAATATATGTCTGCTCTACTCATTAAGCATGTCTTTTATTATGATCAATATCTCTGTAGCTATCTGAGAAATTATTTTTTATTTAAGTGCTTGTAAACTTTCATGTATCTGCTTTGTAACTTCTGCTGTTACCAGTTCAGAGTTCAGGGGGGTGGCTTTCTCACTTCTACTTTATTGTTCTTTGGATTTGCCTTTGTTTATCTAGAAGTCTGAGGTTGCCGCCTACCTGCCTTATCATTTCCCCCTTTTAAGTTTAATTCCTGGGTAAATGTCCCTAAATTGCTTATGGTGAGTAGCTTTATTTTTAGTATTTAGAACTCTCAGGAAATGACTTCTCCTCAGAGATGCCTGCCAGGTATACTTGCCTTTAGGGTACTGTGTATTGTGCAAGGTCCTACCTCTTCAGTTTACTGGAAATAAGAAATTGCTGTCTACTTGGCCCAGGCCCTGTTTCTTTTGCAACTGGCCTACATTGTTATTTATGAACATTACTCAATCTCAGTCTTGGCATACCAGGAAGAACGACTGAGTAGAACAATTATATCACCTAGCTAAAGCATTAGAATCCACGATAACAATAGCATCAAACACAGCTTAGAAAATGACAAACTATACTATTAATTTACCAGCCTTAATCATGTGAACAAAATTTGTGATTATATCACAAAATCTAACACAAACCAGAAAATTGCATAAAGTAAATAAGCTCTCAGTATGGTGATTTTACCTTCAGAGGAGAGAATTTAAAAGAGCTTGGGGATGCATAGAGAAACAAAAGGAGAAGAAAAGATTAGAACAATGCTGGAAGATAGAGGAAGAAAAAAACTGTCTCCTTCAAGGCATATTTCTGCTGTCACCGGTAGACAAAGTGGACAGACAACAGTTCAGATCCTTGTTCATTAATCCCAGCAAGCCAGCAGCAGTTTTATGATGGGACAGTGGATAATCCCAGCTAGCCTGAATCTACTTCCACTGAAGCTTGGGATTGTTTCTGCCTGTGATGCTGGAACCTGAATCCAGTCCTCTGCTGGTTGATCTTGGCTCCCTGATCTCCTGCTGATTTGAACTCAGCAGCCTCACCCTGGCAGTGGGAGCTGCTAGAAGGAAACAGCAATTGTTCTGAGCTCCAAGCTCGGTTGGCCTCTCTCCAAGATGGCTACCAGCCAGTCACCCTCTCCTGGGGGACCTCAGAACCCGAAGAACTCAACAGTCACTGCAGTCTGCTGAGGCCGCTGCTATATCTGCACTGTGTGTTTCTCTGCTGAGGCCTCTGGGGTTGCCTGTAGTCACCATGCACTTGTGGTTCAAGTTGTCCCACCCACGCAGTGAGTCAAATCTCAGGCACACAGTGTCCCTCGCCACTTCCTTCTTTTGCATTGAAGTCTCTCTCTTCATTCTCCCTTAGGGCCTCAATTCTTGCTTCAGATTTTTCCTGGGTTCTGTGGACCCACTTCCCTCCTTCTTTTCCTCATGTTGTTTATTTCAGCATATGGACATTAAATTTTGAGGAGGCTGTTTCTCTGTTGCTCACCACTCCACCATCTGCCCACGACTCAGTACCTATGTTTATTATAATTCTGTTCACATAGTTTAGTTACAGAATCTACCTAGTTGGGCACCAAAACATAAATGAATAAAGAAAATATGAAGTAATTATATATATGTAATTGAGTATTATTCAGCTCTGAAGTGATAAATTTTATCAGTTGAAACAAAACAAATGGAACTGCCAAGATGTCCTAATAAAAATAAGAGTTTGAAAGAATTAATGGGACTGGAAGTTGTTGTACCACATGAAACAAACTCAAAACATAAAGACAAATAATATGTGTTGTCTTTCACATGTAGAAGTTTAATAAATCAGGCACATGGACTTGAAGTATCACGTAACTTTTCATAGGTCAGAAACCCAAAATGCAAATAAAGCGAAAAAGAAAAGATGGATGATAGGAAATAGGGACACAGAGCTTTGGAAAAGGGAAGGAGGATCATGTATTGAAGGTAAGTGGAGGCTGGAGAAGGGGATGAAAGATGGAAGTACGATATGCTATTTACGTGCTCCAATGCTCCATAAGAAGCACAGTCATTATTAAAATATTAGAAAAGGGCCCTAGAAAGTAGAACAGCAATGACTAAGGTTGAGCGGGCTTCAGTTGGGGTGCGGAGGGTGACTGGATTTGAGCAGCACATTCTGCTGTATATATAAAAGGATTAAATAAACACTTAACACATACAATTAATCCATGTTAATAAAAATTTAAAAGTTTTTCACACAAGTGTGAACAGTACAAATACCATATAAACATGATTCTACTACCATGTAGAATCAAAGTGAAAGCTTTTCAACAAAATCTGATTACCACATATTCAATTGGTAGAAAACCATATCATAATGTGAAACTGTTTTAGCATGGCAATAAGTAGGCTGACCTGAAAACATTGTTTTAAATGATCTTATGCTGCCAGTACAAATTATTGGCACATTTTTGCCCAGAGCATCCCAATTTTTTTGGAACAAATTAGCATCCTTATATCATTAGACAGAGATAAAAAATGCAAGAACCACTGCAAACAAAAAAAGGGAATGAGGTGTGAACATTTTATAATTAATCAAAGGAGCCATTTTGGCACCTCATTTAAAAGACAAAAGCAAAACTGTGAAAAACTGCAAGTGCCTACTATTTCTCCCTACGCTATCTATTCATAAATAATGGGTTACGTACAATGTGAAGTGCAGTTCATCGACTCTGGAAATCATCCTTGAGAATGTGTGATACACTAGGCACGCTGCTCGGATTTGGGAATACACATTAGCACTCCAACTAAAGTCAGAAAAAATTAGGAAGTGTGAAAATCCAGTAAATCACACATAGAGTAAAATATAAGTGACTTTATACAGGAAAACCTTGTCCAGTAACTGCTTTTCTTAATGAAATCCAGAGAGACCAACGAAAGGAGTGTCGTAGTGGAATATCCACCAGTATCTGGTTATTGAAAACATTCGGACATCAAGGCTGCTATCAAACATCCATTCCCAGGAGAATGAGTAAAGCACGTCTTAATTGCAACATTTATTCTGCTTCTAATTCTCGGTAAATGAATGTGTGTTGATGATGTGTGTGGGTTTTTTTTATTATTATTTTGAAGTTTAACAGTATCATCTGGTTCGTGTGGAGAGGCGTTAGAATGTAAAGCCAGTGAGATGAGTGCGGTTACTCTGAATTCCAGCCTGGAAGCATTTGCTGTTGCTCACAGCGGGGCTTGTGGTCAACTGTGCGATGGGGATGGTTTCCGCTGCGCTCGTTTCCGCGATTGCAGTTAGCTGTGGGTCAGGAAGGCAACTGTATTGCTCTGCCTTGAGTGCTGTCACCGGGTGGACGTCAACAGCTGAGAGGTTTTCATCTGGAAAACCTGGGTGTCTTCCTGCTTCACATGGTGATGAGAGGGAGATGACAATCTGTCCAGGACAGACTTGGAAGGATGTGCCCACCTCCACAGAGCTGCACTGAGCAACGCATTCACAAAGCAGGTGCTGCGCAGGGGTGAAAGGAGCTGTCCGATCACAAAGAAAACGATGTGGGTTCAAGGGCTCCGTTAGTGGAAGTCACCACTGCGATCAACCTGGCACACCTTAAAGAAGAAGCCTCATCAATCGTATGTCATTGCCAAGGTTTGGAAAAGTACTAGGCAGAGGGCTCCTGAAATTTTCTTACAGCAGAGAGGTTGCTGAGTGGATTGACTCCTATAAAAGGCATGGAATTTTTCCTCTGAGTCATTGTATCTCTCTTTCCTCTATGCGATTAAAGGGCCAGTTTAATCATTCCTTAAAATGTTTTTTTTTTCATGCCTTCTTTTGTTTCATGTTGTAAATCTCCCCGGCTACAAGTTCTAGGCATGATTTCAGTCTATGGCAACAAGCTGCAGTGAATAGACACTCTTGCAATGTACAAAAATCACCACAGGAACTGTTAGTAGAAGAAACTTTCAATAGAGCTGAAACCTAGTTCTCACTGCTCTCTGCTGAATTCTGTGATAGCACACACTTTTGGTAGAAACAACTGTGTTAGTTGCAAAGAGGATTGAGCAATACAGTACTGTCATGTTTAATCATAAAATAAGGGATAAAAAGTTGTTGAAAATATGGTCACATCTTGTCTAACTCAGCGGCTCATGGGAGAACATCTGGGCCTATTCATGCTTTTCAAGAAAGTGGACTAGGTAGTGAGCAGAGGATGCGGGTGAGAATGTCAGAGGAAATTATAAGGTAAGGGACCGAGTGATCTAACGCTGAAGAGAACGACCCAGACCCGGCCACCAAGAAAGGCTAAAGATCGGACATTTTCATTTTAGGTGAGAACCCACAGAGGTTGTCCAAGTAGCCATGAAACGGCAAACCCTACACCATCTTTGAGAGCTTCCACAGGACCTGGCAAGGCTATCCCGTGTTTGCTGAAGTACATTTCTGACCCTCAAGGTGAGTTTTGTGGGAAACATCCTATGATACGACGCTGGTCCTGATAAAATGTAATAGTGTACACTCAGCATGCACCCGATTGCTTGGCACCAAAGACAGACAAACGTTTCTTAGCATAACCACATAAACAATGATCCAAAAGTGTTTCACTTTAAGTCTTTGCACGCTCAATCCTAAAGTTTGTCTCTACTGATTCCTGACTTTAGCAGTTACATATTTTGCCAGAATTAGGCAATACAATTCCTGTTGTTTTATTTTTTACCATTAAACGAAATGTTTTTGTAAGTTACATATTATACCAGATAACTTATTCATATACCACATAATTTTCATTATGCACAAAAAATAAATCCCTCTAATTCTCTTCTATTCCTGAGGTATGTAAATTTCTTTCCAGGAGAAACTGTTTACAATTGCTCTGCTCTGTGATTACATTCATACCCAGTAAAGTTTTTGTTACATTTTTATAGTTTTCCTTTGGACTCATTTTAAACAAATAGATTATCACATATACAAAACTACAGCTTGGGGGTTTTCCACTTAAACACATTTTGGATGTCAAAACTATTCCTTCATTACCTACAGGGTTCCCCAGTCATTTTAATCACTAGATAATAATGTTTCAGGTGCTTTCACCATTACTTTATTTACTCCTGGTGTGTGTTCAGGTTAAAATAAATGTTTAAGTGAGTACACAGCGCCATGGCTTTGAGCTTCCTTTAGTGCTCAGTCATGGATGAGCAACTTCCACACGGAGAACGGCCTTCTCTTGGGAAGCAAGAGCTCTCCAAGTTCTCATATTGCCTCATGTCTACCCATCCCTTCACAACGATTAAAGTTCGTCTTCTAAATTTCACTTTCTTCTCTGTGATTACTACCCTTAACCTTAGTAACCACAGAATGGAAAGATACTTTTCCCGTCAATAAACTTTGAAACACATTTTTTACTTCCTGGCACCTGGCATTACGCTTTGTAGGTTTTCGTGTGTGTTTCATCCTGCTTGCCAACTGTAAGCTTACTGAAGGTTGTTATACATGAAACATAGGAATGTCCTCCGCAGAGCTGTCAGAAAGCCCGTATGTTTGTGTTTAGAAAAATATATTATATGAATATATACTAAGGGTTTAATTCTACTCGCTCTAAAGT
>NDGM010192014.1:0-12135 GCA_002564305.1 Octomys mimax | reverse complement strand
CTCTCCTCTCTCTCTCTCTGTCTCTCTAAATAAATAAATAAATAAATGTTTAAAAAAAATAGTTTTAAAATATAGAGTGCATTCAGAGTCATGCATTTCACAGTGGACTTCCCGTGCAACAGACCTTCTCAGTTCAAGACCCTTCATGCTATTTCTTGCTATTGTATGTTAATTCCCTACTTCCCAGGTGGCTCTGTCTCCTGAGGCTCTTCCCTCCAGCTCATGGCGGACTGAGGGTGGACGCCGGGGTGGCGCGCGCTGCAGCTGGACGCCGAGGTGAGTGCTCACTGCAGATGGACACCAGGGTGCGTGTGGACCGCCGGTGGACACCGGGGTAGGTGCGGACGGCAGGTGGACACTGGGATGGGTGAGCACTGCAGATGGACACCGGGGTGGGTGCAGACTGCAGCTGGGCACTGATGTGGGTGCGCACTGTGGATGGACACCGGAGTGGGTGGGTGAGCACTGCGGCTGGACACCGGGGTGTGTGCGGACGGCTGATGGACACTAGGATGGGTGCGCACTGAAGGTGGACACTGGGGTGCATGTGGATGGCGGGTGGACACCGGGGTGGGTGCGCACTGCGGCTGAACACCGGGGTAGGTGTAGATGGCAGGTGAACGCCGGGGTGGGTGCGGACTGCGGCTGGGCGCCAGGGTGGGTGCGCACTGTAGCTGGACACTGGGGTGCGGGTGGACACTGGGGTGCGTGCCGATGGTGGGTGGACACCAGGGTGGATGCGCACTGCGGCTGGACACCGGGGTGGGTGTATGCACTATGAGTCAGCATACGCCTCAGCAGTCAAGGAAGCAGCATTTTCCATAGCAGCTTAAATTCAAAAGTACTCAAATGACCTATAGAGAAACTAGGTAAAAGACTGTGTGTGATTCTACTCCGCAAAAAAACCACTGAGGCACAACTACCATGACCATGCAGGCAAATATCAACAAACCTGAGCAAGCAGAGACAGAGCCAAGGAATGCATATTTTAGGTTGCCATTATACAGTGCTGAGGAAGGCCACGCTACTGCGCAAGTTTTAGGTATAGTACCACGGCTACTGCTTTATAGAGTATACCTTAAAGGCAAGGTAGACCGAGACGTCACCACGGGAAGGGCAGCGCCGGCAAGGGAGCAAGAGCAGCGGCTCCCTCGCTGCAGAGCACTGTTCCTGCTCCCGAGGCAGGGCTGCGAGCGGGCAGGTGCTGGGATCAAGGATGCACCAAGGCGGGCGCCGGGGCAGCCTGCTGCAGGAGGGCACCCTGTGGGACGCGGGACAGCACGCGCGCCTTGGCTCGGCAGAACTTGCTCTCTCACACCCTTCGTTCTGCCCCCTCTTTCTCTCCGGTCTGTCTAACACCCCCGTCCCCTGCCGCGACTTGGAGGAGGTGGACTAGATGGTTTCCAAGCCCCGTTCTGGTGTTTTCTTAGTCTCACATGCTGATAAGGACACCCTGTAAGATACCGCTCTGAGAGAAAACTCTTCTATGAGAACCTAACTCTCTGGCTCACAGCGCATAATGTCCATTTTGTCATAGAGATATATTAATGTGGGTGTATGATAATCAAGTTGATTCCTTAGAATATTTCTATTGATGAATCTTTAATTTAATGAGTTTTATTGTATTACACAATGAGTTCTTAACAGTCAAAAATGAAGTATCGAGTTTTTATATGTATTGTTTAAGAAAACATCAAATTTTCAACCTTGACTTTTTCGGTATACAAAGTCTAAAAAGTAATAATAAATTCCTATATGAACTACATTGAAAATACCAATAGAGCTCTACAAAATATGATCTTTGCTTCAGATATCACACCTAAGGCAGTCTGCACACATGACAATAGAACGATCCATACACATGTACTGCTTACACTGACAGCGTATGTGTTTTGTTTTCTTGTAGGACATATGTGATATCTTGGTGCTTTATAGGAGGTCCTTATTACATTACACAATATGGAGTTAACAGGAACATGAAATATCAATGAAATTAAGTACTATGTTCTTAATGTGTTGCATCTTAGAATAACAATCAACATTTTCACATCAGCTGTGTAACCACATATCAAACCTAAAAAATCACATCAGAAACAAATCCCTATATGAGCCACAATGAACAAACCAAAAGAGCTCTACACCACAAGTAACCGTGGCTTCAGTTGTGACTGCTGAGCAGTCTTCACAGGACACCTGCACGTTGCAAGCACACCTCTCACTTACACTGACAGCACACACGCTCAGCTCCCCTTGCCTCTGTGGCAGGCCATTCTTGTCCCATTTCTTGTTTTCCTGTTGTGTCCAGAGTTTCCTGTTATATGGTACAATGTGCATTCAGCAGGAAAATGAGATATAAACAAAGTATCAAATATCCTATGAATGCTTGGAATGGACATGAACATCTTCACATGAGTTATTTATTTGCTTCACCTAAAAGATAACATCAGCATTGAAAACCTCTGTGAACTACAGTGGAACTACAAACAAAAGCCTATCACAGAAATAATCTTGGATTCAGCTGTCACACCAAGGAAGTCCTCACACGTAAAAACTGCATGTTCTAGTGTCACTTACACTGACAGAACATATATTTTGTTTTCTTGTCCTTTCCTGCAGGGAACAGTTGACATCTTTGTTGTTTTCCCGCTGCTATAGTGGGTCTTTGTGATGTTGCACCTACCTGTTCATCTTTCAACTTACTAGCATGCTCCATAACTTTTTGCATGGTTCCCTGGGCATAAACATTTTGTTTTTTCTCTGCTGTAAATGAATTTCAGTGCCAATCTTCTAAGAAAATTTTCAATTGTTAATTTCTTTGTAAACGAACACAAGGATTGATCAATGCTTTGTGTTTCAAATGATACTATAGCTGCTCCATCACTCATCAACAACATCTATCTTGCCAGTGGTTTTGTTGTGAAAGTTACCATCACAGGCTTCTGTCCTGTTGAGGGTCTCCTTCAGGATTTCTATCATGGTGTCATGTTGACATCAGCAGCACAGGTTTGTTTTCCTTTGCCATATGCAAGGACAATGTTAAATCTTTCTGAAATCCAAAGTTTATAGTATGCCATTCTCTTTCAAAAATGCAACATTTCATTTAGAATTTCTGTTTTGTTCTTTTGTACTGTTCCTACATTGGTCAACTTGTACTCTGTTACAAATATAATATCAGTTGGAAAGTGGCAAACCAACTGTTTTATGTCAATTTTGATTAGTTTGGAAGATGGGAGCCACAAGTCTATTCACAACATCCTTCAGTTTATTACCAGATGAATTAGAACCTAATATCTGAGGGATAAATCTCTAAATTAAAAGCATAACAATTCTTAACATTACAAGGGTATAAATTTTTATGCCACATTTTGAAGGGTTTGGCAGGATATACTGTCTGAAGCTACAACAACCATGAAATGCTTCAAGTTGTTCATCAATAGATGGAGTGTAAACTGCTTGACAATTACCCACAAATCTCTCAAACCATGAGTGGAGGACAGTCAGATTATCTGTTCTTTTTCTTTCTTGGAAGGTGGTTTAATCATGAAACCTCAGTGAATTTTGAGGCAAACCAAATCTCCTCAGTGTCGTCATTATTCTGCAATCTGCAAACCCACACCATTGCTTTTCCACAGCTCTTTTACATTCTTGTGATTACCAGTGGAAAGCCGTGTTATATACAGTGGAACTATGAACACTTCAGTTCAGCTAATGAGATGAAATAATAAATCCATTTTTCAGTATGGCTATCAGTGCATTCAGAATGTTTCACTTGTGTTTCAGCATTTCTACTTCACAACATTTGTCGCATTTGGTCTGGTATGATTTCCAGCACCGAATGGCAAACTTTCACCCCTGCTAAGATCCTCACTTATTTTTGGACTTAGTTCTAACATTAGCTTGTTCCCTTTTGTTGCGTGACCATATTGTATAACTTCTACCAGTCAAATTGCTGTCTTCTTCACCATCTAAATTAAGGAGGTCAGCATTCCCTGTGCTGGTTGATTCTTGTTTCATTTCAGTCACAGGAGCTTCAGCTCATGTGGCCACCATCAGAGATTATCATCTTCATGATCTACGCATGAACAGCCAGATTATTCCCTTTCATCCTCCTCAGAAACTTTCAAATCTGATTTTTCGTGGGCCACTGTACTGAATTGGGCTATATCTACCAGAAAAATCAAAAGAAAACTTTTTTAAAAACCCTAAGTGAGCAGATATTTAGCAATGAACATGTCATGGGTAAAACTCACCTGTTGCTACTTTGGATCTGCTGAACATACTTTGCCATTTGTCTGCCAAGCAGGCAAATGCCCAGATGGACTTCTGCTTTCCAGGCCCAGCTACCTGGGTCACACCCACACTCCATGCATGATAAAATAGATGTCTATAGGTCAGGAGACTAGTGTGGGTGTATTTTACCCCCTGTGTTGCTTGGGTAAACATATGCAAAAAGCTATTAATGGAGCATCAGGTGGGTAAAAATCCCAGTTTAACATTTTACACATGTGCATGCATCTTGACATTCTTCATACCAAGTGAGTAAACATGAAGATTGCTTCTACATCCCCCAGCGGCAGCTACTGAGATGCACGGCCAGCTCCTATTGTGCTAAAGTACAAATTAATAGTAGAAAAGTATCGGATGGCTCACTGTAATACAGTGTTGCGTCCTTAAACTATATTTCTGTCAGCGAAATATAAGACATATTTCTTCTCATAGGACTTATACATATCTTCTTATATTTATTTACATGGTTGTACTTTGTGGTTGTTATTGTAGTTTCTTAAAATTTAAATTCTAGTCATTTGTTTTGAATAAGCAGAAATGTATTGTTTTTATATAGATTTTGTGTCCTGCAACCATGACACATTTGTTTATTAGTTCTAGGAGATGCCCTGAAGATTCCTTAGAATTTTCTATGCATTCAGTTTTGCCATACGAGGGCTGAGAGTGCAGCTCAGTGGTAGAACAGCTACTTGGCATGGGTGAGGAGCTGGGACAATCTGCAAAAAATAAAGAAATCCATTATGTTGTCTGCAAGTAAGAACATTTGACCTTTCACCTTTCTCATCTTTCCCCTCATTCTTCCTTTACTGCAGGGGCTACAACTCCTGGCACAATGCTGGTAAAAACACAATAGCAGTGACATCATTGCCTCATTCCTAAATGGAAGGCAGTCTTACAGTATGAAATGGAACCTCAGTTTTCAACTTTTTATGTAGATTCCCCTTTTCAGGTTGAGAGAATTGCTGAATTGCCTTTTATGCCTTGTTTCCTAATGGCTTTTCTCATGAAATAGTTTTAGATTATGCTGAATATCATTTGCATCATTAAGATGATCTTGACCTTTGTCTCATTCTATTGTTAATAACAGTTTTTCTTTTTCATATTTTTTCTTTCTTTTTTTTTATAGGGAAGGCTCTCCAGGCTGTTCAGAGTCTCACTACTAGATAGGACTCATACTGATCTGCCTGTTTACAGCCTCCCAAGAGCTGGTATTACAGGCGTGCACCACCACACCCAGTCTCAATTGCTGTCTCAGTGTGCCCCAGTGGTAGGGTCAGCGCAGCAGGCCTGGGGATTGAATCCCTGGCCCCTGAGCCTGCTTGTAGGTGCTTTAATTGGCTGAGTTATTTGGCCGGCCCTCTTTTTCATACTTTGGACATTTCTTACATTGCAAGTTTTGTTTCCTGCAGGCTGCTCTTGCAGACACAGTGTAGGGCCATGTCTGGTTCCCAGCAAGGAGCTGTCCAGTATCTTCATTACCAACTGGCTCCAAGGGGCGCTTAACAGGGCAGGCTCTGCAGGAGCTGGCCTTTGCGGCTCCCCTGTGGGGCTGAGCTGACAGTGCAGACCTCTTCGCACCACCCAGCCCTGTGCTGTGGTCTGGCACCAGAAGGAGGGAACCTCGCTTGGCTGGTCCTACAGACTCTCTTGAAGAGTGATTGCTGGGCCCCCCTTAAATTCTTCAGGATCACCCCACCTCTCTACAAATTTGACTTAGTGTCATTGAGGTACATAGTAGCCTTTAATTTATCTACTTTCAGCCCAAATTACTCTGAGAAAAATACATTTTTTAGAACAATCGGAGATATCTGAGCATATTTGTATTTTGTTTTAATATGAATGTGCAAGCATTTGCCAAGTTAAATATTCAAGCATGGGATGATCATTCAGGTTTAAGTGCTTGCCAGAGGGCTCAGTCCTTTCTACCTGTGCAGGCAGGTCCAAGTGCTTCCACAGGCTGATGCTTCCAGATGTGCCCACTGCCCTGCAGAGCAGCTGCTCCAGTGGATGGGAGATGGTCTCTGGTGGTTTTGTTTCTACGGCTTTGAGGAAAACCAGGTGCAGCACCTTCTGTTTCCCACACACTCATGTTTACTCTGATGTGAAATCACTGTGCACAATGGCGCACCACCGGGTTGCTTCTCCTCTCCTTACCAAGTCTAAGAGGATCTTCATCTCCTTTGTCAAGTATACAAGTTACCACCATCTCACCACTCGTGACACTTCTTGTGCTTTTTATTATGTTTTAAGGAGATAAATATTAAATTGAATTCATTTGTATTCATATTTAAATTACTGATATCTCATTTAACAAATTCTCTAGCTCAATACCATAATGATACTGTACTAGATTTTACTAAATGTTTACAAGTTTTCCAAAATGTTAACCACCAAGCATGGTGGCGCATGCCTAGAATCCTGGCACTCATGAGGCTGAGGCAGGAGGATAGCTCTGAGTGTAAGCCAGCCTGAGATATGTAATGAGGTCAGCACCAGCTTGTATTACAATGTGAAACCATCTAAAAACAGCCAAATTAACCACTTAACTTTTCATACAAGTAGAATATTGTTTTCCTCTTTTCCCGTATGAAAGTGAAAATACTTTTATTTGTATTTTTAGTCCATATTTTTGCATTTTACCAGGTATACTTACTAAAAAGTATTTTTCTGCAATTAAACAATATATATTAAATCCTATTTTAAAATATTATGCAGTTAGATAGAACTGATTCCATCTCCTTCATGTAAAATATTCCTAGGGTTTTATTTTTACATTTTTCCATTTCTAGGAGTAGACATCATTATTGTCAGGTTTGTTATCTATATAAACAATGCTTAAATTTGCATAAATAGGCAAGAGACAAAGTTCCTCTGAAAAGTGTCATCCTGTAACATCACATATTTCAGGGGTACCCAGCAGTAGCCCCTGAACTTCCATGTGGCTGTTGGGAAGTCCAGGTGCCTCCAGATTTTGTGACACTTGGAAGCTATTGGCACTAATAACGCATTGTCTCCACCAGACCTGAACAGGAACACATCACACATGCATTGAGTGTCTTCCCTGGAGGGCATCACCTCAGCATTGTGATGGGTGGGCCCCTCCGTGTGAAGATTCCCGGAACACTGCAACTCCACAGGGTACACAATTGAAATTTTCCCTCTTCTTTAAAAAATCAGAATTCATGACTTCTTTTTTTAAGAAAAATTGTGGCTGGAAATATTTTTATATTTTGATTCAGTATATTGCTAAATGTAAGCATAGCATTCTGGATCTTCTGGCAAAGAGTTATTTTTATTTAATTGTACAATTAAACTCTTACCGTCTGGTCATAAAGAAGATTCTTTCTCAATGTCAAGCACGAAACAGTGGTCTATGTATTCCCTGTGGCTTCACTTGTTTCACAGAATCACAGTGAGAAGCAAACACAATGAAGTAAGGCTGGGGAGGAGGACAAGGAGGTGGCTGAGCTTGGGCATCTGTCTCAGCAGGCGTGAATGGCCAGATTACCCACTGTGCAGGCACATTGACACCTCAAGGCATGGGGGTCCGAGACACCTTCTGCCACTTCATATTTACCTCAGAATTCTTAATCTCATAGCCACCATAAACTACAGACAAGGCATCATCTCATAGCCTCTGCCTCAGCGAATTCCCCTCTGCTCACAGTCATCCTTACAAGGGACCCTGAGCTCACCCAGGTTCTGTACATGCAGCCACCCACAGCTGAAGAGGAGTCTGGCCCCACTGGATGCCTGTATGTGGAATATGCTCACATTTTTGTCCTGTCTTTTTCTCCTGAACAACACAGTATAACAGCTACTTATACAGCACTGACACTGCATTAGACACTAGGAGAAATCTAGAGAGATGACTTAAAGTGCATGGGAAGATTGTATACGCCGTATGAGCCAATCTCTGACGGTTACTGAGGGACCCCTATATTATTTGCATGGACAAGACTTGAGTTACTGTTTCCTTGTCATTAAAATATGAGGTTATTCAACTCCTTTTGATAGCTTTGTTAAAACTTTATATATGCAGCAATTTGATTTTTCTTTGATTTAGTTAAAAACCCAGTATATAACAGAGCTTATCAATTGTCTTATTTGATTTGATTGATTGATTGCATGGGAGCAAGTTCTCCCTTGAGATTGCAGATACGCATGTCATTTCACCCAGAGGACTCTTTAAATGCCTGGGGCTCAGCACAACCTGACAGTAAAAGCGACTAAATAAAGAAGATCTAGGATTTCCACCTAACTATCCCAGAGGGCACTGTTAATCTCTGTAGCGATTTATCCTCTTACCAGCTAAGGAACCTAAAGTCCTATCAAGTTTCTTGACTGATAAATATTTACAAAACATAATTTACAAATTATAATTGTCTTGGGGAATTGGTGCATAAAATTATCATAACCTAATCATGATATTCAAAGATTTAGGGCCTAGGTTCCAAGGAAAGCCATGTCTGTAGAGTTCTCATGTTGTCACTGGCTGCTCGCTTCACAAAGTCAAGATGCCTTGGTCTTGCCATTAAATATCTGAGACAAACTGAGAATAGCATAGTGGTCTCTTCTAGCACCATTTATAGATTCTTGCATACATAAACTCATTTAATGTTCAAGCGACAATATATCATAGAATCTCTTACTTTGTCATTTCACTCATAAGGAAAAGTGGTGTGAGTCTAAGCACTTATAGGTATGAAGGGAAGAGGCCAGGAGTCTGCCCTCGGAGCCCCTGAGGTATAGTATGGTTCTCCAGAAAATGTTCAGAGCACATGTTATAAGTGTAAGATTCATAGTTCAGGCCTATCTCATGGTAGTAATATACTCATTATAACATGAAATGATAGGAAATAAAATGTTTCCAGAAGAGCAGAGAAATATTGTTTCACATAGCTACATATTCAGTAAAGGGAGTTGAGGAAATTTGTACACTTGAATTGGCAGGCTTCTTTATTTTTTAAGATCTTTTGTATTTATTTATGTATTTGGTACAGGGTCTTACTACACAGTTCAGACTTGTAGTGATCCTCCTGTTTCAGCCTCCCCAGCCCTGGGATTACAGGAATGAGCCACCATGTCCAGTTTCAGTGGCTGGCAGGGTCTCCCCAGAAACAGGGTTGCACAACATGTGATACTAGAGATCAAACCCAGGCCCTTGGGTTTCCCAGGTAGGCGCTTAGACTGCTGAGCTATCTCCCCTGCCCTTGAATTGGCACGTTTCAAAGGCGGCAAAGAGGCACTGTAACAAATATTGCTGAACAGCACATGAAATCAGGGGGGAAAAGGTCCCTGCTGCCTGGAAACACAGGCATCATTTGCAGCCTAGACAAGAGCAATTCTTGCTAGCTGAGTACTAAGAACAGTGACTTTCCAACTTACTGGTGTGAGCAATGAATGGTAAAGAACCAAATGCACTTTGGGCAGATATGTATTGTAAGGTAGCTGTGCAATGTGAACCAAAAAACAAGGTATTGAGAAGAGGTGGGACTCAGAAAAGTATCTTAGGATGAGGAAAGCCCAAGCCTGGCCCCACCCACAAGTGCAAGCGGACCCCTCACACAGATGGAAAAGGCAGTGCACATTTCAATTACTTCTGTTACCTTGAAAAGTGTGGCTCTAGTATGCGCATCACTGAATAAAATTTGGGGTTAATAGCTGATTTTTCTTTTTAGTTTCCTGTTTATGACTTAGCCAGGTATTGCTCAACTCTGGGATCACCAGACCTGAAGGAAGAAGGTCGATGAGCCAAGCCAGCACTTCCCTGGGGTTCGTTGCATTACCTGTGCACTACCAGCAAGCATCATGGAAGTTCTAACAAGTGATCGTTCATTATGTTCACTATAACACTTACCACAATCTTACTTCCTTGCATTCAAATTCATTCCTTTTTTCTCTCTATCTCTTACTGGAATACAAATGTCATGAGAAGACAGAAGCCAGGACATATTAGGCATACAATAATGGTTGTTTGCTGAATGACTGGATGGGTTCTGAGAGTCAGGGAAAGAAAAGGTAATCCTCAGATCCCAGTGGGACAGAGGTGCAGCAGTAATGGAGAGGCCTAAGGAGACCTATCCCTACTCCACCTTCTCCTGTGTGTCACCACTGAAGGCTCCAGTAGGGGCACTGAGAGCAGCCTTTCCAGGGAGCCTTGTCCCAAGGACAGCCATGAAGCAACTGGTGCTTTATACTCCAGAAGAGTTCTACATGCAGATGGGGACTGACACACCCACTGGTCCTGAGCCAGTGAAGGTCAGGGAGGGCACAGTGGCTCAGATGAGGACCCAAATTGATTTTCCACGGCCTGACAAAATGAGGCATTGAAATGTAAATTCAACTGAATGATTTATTTAAAATAAATAATTTCATTGATTGCAAATTTGGATTTGTGAACTGAGATTTATGCTCACATTGAAAGCTAATTGCTACTTATTTATGTGAGAATAATTGACATACAGGAGACCAGATGCTGGCAAGGAGAAGAAAGACTAAGCAACTGTCCCATGTCATTAGTGTTTTCCTAAATGTGGTCTTGGGAGAGGTGAAATTAGGTGTGAGAAACTGACCCCATGGATTAGAGTCATACATCAGCAGCCCAGAGAGGAAGGACAGAGCCAAAGCGGGGCGGTCAAGTGGGCTTTCCTGAATTTTGAATGCATACAAGCCACATGCATGGGCAACACTTAGCAGCTTGAACAAGTATTGTACATTATCATTCTCCTTCCACCCTTATGCCCTGGACACTTACACACATTTTTCTCCTTTGGAGGTTACTGTGAAGTCAGGTATGGCAGGTCTCCTATGCAAATACACATGTGCATGCATATATACACATATACACATGCACACACATGCACACAGGCAAATCAAGTGCACATAGATACATACATCCTAATTGTAGGATTCTTAGCAAGGTAAAAATATAGGCATGCTTCTACCATTGTCTTTTACAGAACTTATACCATTTTCTACTTTTGCCAGCAGCATAGTTGCCAATATAGCAAGTTATTTACTCATTTAGCAAATATTTGTTGAGACAAACTCTGTTCTTGACTTTTATGATATGTTCGTATCAAGGAATAAGATAGACAAAAGTCCCTGCTTTGGTGGAGCTTCAACTGAATAGAACATGCAGGATACATCCTCAGCATCCTAGGAAGTGACACAGTTGTCTATGAAGGAAAAAAATGGAGAAGGATAAGGCAATCAGCAGTGCCCAGGCACAGTGTGAAGGCATGGGTCAGGATTTATATGGTGTGGCCCTGCTGGGGTTCAGTAAGAAAATGAGCTCTGCACAGACCCTCGAAGAAGCCTCAGGCATGGGGGCTGTGTACCTGGGGGGGGTTGCTCAAAGTGACTCGGAAGCTTAGAAATGTCTATGCAAGAGAAAGCCAGTGGAATTTCCTGACATGTTTGGTATATGACAGAAAGAGAAGGGCCAGTGAGAGCTTGGTTGCAGATGGAGGAATTTCAAGATGTACACTCACTCAAACAGTTCATACTACTCTGGAAAGCTCAACATGGACTGTAGGAGTCCCCTCCTGGTTCTAGAAGTCTATATTGATAATCCCAAAAATATGTTGTTTGAATCCCACCAAGTTAATTCCAAGTTAATCTACCACTACCAGTGCAACTCACAGTGAAAACAAAGACACTAAAACGTATATATATATATATATATATATATATATATATATAATTTTTGGGGAGCCAAGGTGCCCTAAGTCCAGCCATGAAGATGGTTTTCTGGAACAAAGAGACTTGACCCAGGGCCACACCTGGGTTTTATTCAGCTGAGAAGGAGGAGTGGCTTGAGGAAGAGAATTGTGGGAAGTAGGT